>JASDQU010371126.1:134811-147172 GCA_032191745.1 Picea mariana
TCCTATATATGCGCCACTCTCTCTCTCCTTTGCTGGTAATAGATTAGAACTTGTCTCTCAAACTGAGCAAGTGAGTTGTGTCTAAGTGAGGCGCTAGCCTCCTGTATTTATACAACTTTGGCACATGTGAAGTGTCTCTTCACTGGCAGGGCCGACTTTTTATTCTGCCTATTACAATTTTCTTTTGACCAATCCACAAAAGGGGATTTGGTCCTATTACAATAACCGACATGATCAATCCACATTGATCCTATGAATAATATATCAATATTAATAAGAATACTCTTTGCAGTTACATTATTTCAACATCTATTTCCGCTTTGAACTCTTGAAACTTGCTAAATACATCATCTTTTGTCTTGAGTAGATATAACCAATTCTTTGTTGAATAGTCATCTATGAAGATTACGTAGTAAGAAGATCCTCCTAGAGATTTTACTAGCATCGGACCGCAAACATCTGAGTGTATCAGATCTAGAATATCCTTAGATCTATTGTTACTGCTTGGGAATGGTTTCTTGATATTCTTCTCAAGAGAACATCCTTTGCATATTCCTTCATGTGTAGACTGCAACTCTGGTATTCCTTCAACCATCCTTTTGATCAAGGGTAATGATTTATAGTTAATGTGAGCGTACCTTATGTACCAAAGCTCATTGGGGTTGACTTCATTGTGTACAAGAGCTTCTTCATTTTGTTCTAGTAGTCTATATAGATTTCCTTCACGACTTCCAATAACCCTAGCATTCTCTATGTTGGAGTCTTTATGCCATGATAACACTTTTCCATCCACGAAAACTATTAGGTTTCCTTTGTCTTCTAGGCAAGATATCGATACAACATTCCTTTCTAAACCAGGTACATATAAAACATTGCTTAAGTGAACATAGTTACCTGTTTTCATTTTGATGGAAGCTTGTACAAATCCTTCCACAGGGTAAGTGGTTTTGTCTCCAAGATCTACCTTGTACGAGGTCTTCTTCTCATTTAGATTTGAGAGTCTGGCTTGATCTCCCATCATGTGCCTAGAAGCTCCACTATCGATTATCCACATGTCATCTTCAATCATTCCAGTAAGTGCTGAGTAGTGTAAAAGATTGATTGTTTCACTCATGTCTTCGGTTGACTGGTAACTGGTCATGCCTTGATCCAAAACTTCAACTTCGTCATTTCTGTCTTCTGAGAGAGACAAAAGGTGTGCTAAGTTAGGGTGCATCTGAATATCTTATTTTTGAGCGAGATGCTCCATCACAAGGTGTCAGATATGAGATTAGGGTTTCTGCAACTGCTTCTACTAGTAACCCTAGCGACAGTGTCTTTGGAAGTTGCTCCTGCTAGTAACCCTAGAGGCAGTTCCTCAGCGAGCTCAATATCCTAGAGGTTATGCTTCCTTCCAGCGTTTAGACTGAATGAAGGAGGTGTGGGCCCATAACCTGTTAGAATATGAAGGATTCTGCTCATTTTACCATTGACAATACCCTTGTCACCCAACCATAGGCCGAAGGAACCCTCCGAGCACCTTAACCTTAACAAAGAAGAGAATCCTGGTAGAAATCCAATAGCCAAGAGAGGCTAATGCACCAAGCAAGAAGTAACCAAGCCGATCAGATAGTCCCACCCAAAAGCTGGCGCATTACCTTCCCCAGGATTTGTGCATAAGACTGCAACTGCACTGCGTAGAAATGGCTCTCTGCAACTGCTGATAAGTGTGTCAAAAGAGAGACTGGTGCCTTGTATTTATAGTGGTTCTGGCAGACTTACTGGGGCCGAATTTTCCTTTTGGGTACTAATTGATTCATATTAATTATATTTTTGCAGCCGACATCTTGTCTAGGGTTTCCTTCATTTCTTTGCTTCCTTCCGGAACATTTTAATCTTGTCAAAGGTCACAATATAGGTTCATACCTCATGAAGCTACCATAATATCAACAACCTTGAGATATTTAATAAGGCCAACTCACATACATTTCTATAAGGCCTTGTGATTTTTAGATCAAGTTGATTCATAACTTTCAAAGCCATAACATTAGTAGAAGCCCTGGAATCAATCATACAATTGTGAAAAAGGAGATTGTTTATCATTAGGGTAATGAAGAAAGGTGCATACCCTCCATTTTTATTGTCATGGTTCATGGTTTGAAGGATTATAGGAGGGCCTTGAGGCTCATCTTGAAGGTCAAATAACTCTTTAAACTTATCCTTTTGTGAAGGAATCTTAGTGAGTTTGACAAAAGGTATAGGAAATCAATTTTAGTCAAGTCAATATCCAGTTCTATGTTTTCATAACCTTTGTGTAAGGTTGGAGAAGCAGGTTTGGCACCTATGTTGGATGGTATAGGTTGAGAAGCCTTATTATCATATTGTAAGTAACCTTTATTCTTAAGCTTATCCCTAGATTCTTCATCCATGACATTCAACATTTCTAGTTTGGCCACCTTATCAACCTTGGCATTCTTGAGCTCCCATTGTTCTTTAGTAATAGTGAGAATTGTTTGTGAAGGTATAGTGTATATGGGTTCCATTTCCTCAGCCAATTTCATGTGATCTAAACCATTAGAGTTTTTTGAGGTACTCCATTCTTGATCTCAAGAAAAGTCATGAATTTGAGCTTTTTTCAACATACCAACCTTGTTCAAAAGGATCCCCTAGGTTTGCCTCATTTGGATGGTTGTTTGGTCAAGATTTTGATCTAACAATGTTATGTTTCCATCACTTGTTTCCTTATATTGGGTCTCAATCTTGGTAATAGGTGCATTTATCTTGGACACTATCAATTTGGTTTCAATTTTGGATGCCCATTCTTGAGCTTCCACCAAGGTACTTGGGAGTTTGTTTGTTGAGATAAGACCAAATTTCCCCTCAAGGGTGTGAATATATTGTAGGAGAATCACTCCATCCCTTGGTATAAGGTCCTTAGGAAACTCTTTTATCAAAGTATCAAATCTCATATTAAATTCATCAATAGACTATATTTCTTTTCTCCTAATATGACTAAATTGGGTCTAAACCAATCTACCATCTTTCTTTATTTCCCATCTTTATATGAATGCATTATAAAGGTCTTGCCAAGTTTTAATACCTTTACCAGGAATATTATTGTACCAAAACCTAGAATCCCCTATCAATGATGAAGAAAAGAGTCTCATGACCACATCCTCATGTTCATATTGGACAATGTATAGTTGAAGAGAATTATAGAATGAATATAGATGGCCCTCAATCAATACATCATTGTTAGCAGAAAATTTAGGCAACCACTTATCAACATTCTTAGGCATATCATGAGGCTAACCTTGAATTCCAGTCATGTCCAAAGGTTTAAAAAAATTAGAAACCCATGGTTAAAGAGCCATTTAGGATACAAGAGGGTTATGAGGAGGTCTTCTTTTGTATGTTCAAATAGGTCTTGGGTTTTGTGGAGTCGCTAGGTGAGAAATCTAAGTTAGGCTTTGTTGTATACTCACCAAAAGAATGTTGAAGTATAGACTTCATATTTCCAAGAAGAATGACTCAATTCTCCCGGGAAACAGTGCCAAAATGTTATCACAAGATCTAGCACCCTTCTACAAAGCCTATCACAAGGTGTAAGATAAGTGTAACTTTGGAAGTATTTTCCATTGTCACCTTAGAAATTACTTCCCTCATTTAATGAAGGATAGATCCAACACAGGGAGGCTTCTCTAGCAAACTCAAGAAACCTTATAGAAAGATTGGATCAAGTCTATGACCTCCTATATTGGTTACTTGAACATACCACCATTAGGTCAAGGTTGTCAAGTCAAGAGCAAGGTGGTTTCATGAAGTAGCTTTTATATTTACATGTATGAAGTATCTTGAACACTTGATGATATTAACCAAGTCCAAACAAATCAAATAAATGCCCAAAACATTACAAATCAAGAAGAAATCTATAGTTGTCATAAACTTTTATTTAAATATGATTACTTCCGCGATTTTCCAAGTTACAACAAAAAAAACAGCCCCCTTAAACAAGTGTGCATGTAATGAATTAGGTTGAAAATCATAGGCTATTCTAGGGTTTAATAAACAAACACTTGATGAAATGATAAATGAATATAATAACTCCAATAATGCAAGACATCAAACCCTAGAGGGATGAAAATCAAATGATCGAAGCAATGAATTATGACAAGATAGACTTGTGAGGTGAAAGATGCCAATAAACCCTAGATGTCAATCTAGAAGATGACTAAACATTGAAGGGAGATTGTAATAAATCCTAATCTAACCATAAAATAAAAAAGGAGAGGGGAAATTAGGGTTTACAACTTGGAATAAGGGAAAAAGACTAGTGTTGCCTTATTTCCTTGGGCATATGGAGTCAAATCATGCGCTTTCTTGGAGACCAAAGATGAAAGAAAGACTTAAGGGTAAAACCTTATCGTAGTTCACTACAAACCCTAGGTACTTATCCCTTAGAATGGAAAATTAAGGTAGTCATCTACGAACCCTAAGAGGTCATCCTATGCCTTCTAAGAGCCTTTGAAAGATGAGTTCAAGATGGATATTGGGTAAAACCCTAGGGCAGTCCACTACAAACCCTAGGATGTTATCCTACAAGATCACAACTAGGATAGTCCACTACAAACCCTAGAAATACCCTCGTGTCCTTTAAAAATCCTCAACAAAATGATTAACAAGGGAATGTAGTACACTACAAACCTTCCTAGGGTTTCAAGACAAGGTTTATTCAATAAAAATACAAGATAACATGCAATATCAGCACTTTGACAAAAAATTCACTTAATACATCCAAGAAATAAACCAACATAGACTTAAGAAGAGTACTTACTAGATAAATCAATGACCACCATGAAATCATCCATCAAAACTTGAAAGCATCCAAAAGATCATCTCCATTATAAGGCACATAAGTCATCCATAGTGAAATAGAAGAAAGAAGATTCGAGTAGAAGTGATTCTCCACAAGTTGTGTTATGATTTACAATGTGGTGGCACTCCCTCTATATATAAGGAAACCAAGCAGTATACCTCTATGAGAAACCCCTAAAACATAAGAATCCATGATACAAGGTGGAGAGGTCTTAGGCACCCAACAATTCCTCTAAAAAAATGATATAATGTTAAAACGTGAAAACATTCTCTAAAAGTGCCGCATGTGAGAGTGTAGAAGGCCAAAAGAGGGTGACCTCATCTCCTCAAGGGGTACAAAACTCCAAAAGTCATGTCCCTCCCCCAAAATTTGTAAATCATCATTAAAGGTCATGCCTCCTCATCGAGAAAGCCACATCCCATCGTCCACAAGGTGCCAACTCATCATCCAAATGTTAGGTTGTCTCAAGAAAACATCCTCGACTCGGCTCATCCTTTTCTTTAACTTTCAAAGTCACAAGTTCAATTCTCGAGGGAGGTCAGCCTTACTAGGTGCTTGTGTATTGGTTGTTGTGCGACACTTGGGAGCTCTGGGCCTTGGTACTATAAGGTTAAGTCGACACTTCACTTTTAGAGTGAGGTGTTGGCTTAGTTGGTTAGTGCACCACCTTTAAGGATTTTCTTTAACTTTCAAAGTCATAAGTTCAATTCTTGGGGGAGTTCGTCCTGACTAGGTCGTTGTTTCTGGGTGTGTGTGTATTGGTTGTTGTGCAACGCTTGGGGGCTCTAGTCCCTAGTACTATAAGGCTAAGCCGACACTTCACTTTTAGAGTGAGGTGTTGGATTAGTTGGTTAGTGCACTGCCTTTAACACTTTGCTTTAACTTTCAAAGTCACAAGTTCAATTCTCGAGCGAGGTCATTCTGACTAGGTCATTGTTTCTGGGTGTGTGTGTACAGGTTTTTGTGCAACACTTGGGGGATTTGGGTCCTAGTACTATAAGGCTAAGATGGCACTTCACTTTTAGAGTGAGGTTTTGTCTTAGTTGGTTAGTGCACCGCCTTTAAGGCTTTGCTTGAACTTTCAAAGTCACAAGTTCAATTCTTGGGGGAGGTAAGCCTGACTAGGTTGTTGTTTCCGGGTGCGTGTGCACTGGTTGTTGTATAGCACTTGGGGGCTTTGGGCCCTGGTAAAATAAGGCTAATTCGACACTTAAATTTTAGAGTGATGTGTTGGATTAGTTGGTTATTTCACCACCTTTAAGGCTTTTCTTTAACTTTCAAAGTCACAAGTTCAATTCTCGAGGGAGGTCATCATGACTAGGTCGTTGTTTTTGGGTGCATATGCACTAGTTGTTGTGCGACACTTGTGAGCTCTAGGCCCTGGTACTATAAGGCTAAGATGACACTTCACTTTTAGAGTGAGGCATTGGCTTAGTTAGTTAGTGCACCACCTTTAAGGCTTTTCTTTAACTTTCAAAGTCACAAGTTCAATTCTCAAGGGAGGTTGGCCCAACTAGATCGTTGTTTTTGGGTGCGTATGTATTGGTTATTGTGTGACACATGGGGACTCCAAGCCTTGGTACTATAAGGCTAAGCCAACACTTCACTTTTAGAGTGAGGTGTTGGCTTGGTTAGTGCATCACCTTTAAGGATTTTCTTTAACTTTCAAAGTCACAAGTTCAACTCAAGCATGGCGTCATCCTCACATGTGCAACATCCTAGCCTCTAAGTGTGACATCATCATGGAAAAGGGATCTATATATAACCTCTCCAATGAGGTGTACCATTCTAATCAAGGGAAATGGCATCCATCCGAACCCTAACATCCTCACAGAGTCCAACGTCCAAGGAAGGGGCTTCCTACACTCTAAGTGACCCATTAGGCCAACGATGCAACATCCCAGCTCACATTTGCAATGTCCCAAGGCCAAGAGATGTTGGAGGGTATCAAGAAGCAGGCCAAGTCATCATATGACCCAACACTCATCATAAAAGGTGCAACAACCTCCATACAGTGTGCAATGTCCTGCGAGAAGCATCAAAACGTCCTCTAGAGGACCATTTCAAGGGGTGCATCATCATCGAGCAAGGGCTCAAAGAATCAAGTGAGACCAACCATCATGGATACAAGAGTCCTTAGAATCATAAAAGTAAGTCATAATTTAATGCAAAATCCACATAAGCAATTCACATTAGGTATCTTCTTCAAACTTCACACTAACTTAAGACTTTATGCAATTTTCCAAGTTTAGGTATGGGAGGACCATCACAAGACCCTATTAGGTGTGTTGATACCCAAGCAGAGGAGTAGTTCCTGAGAAACTCATCAAAGTGCAAGTGTGAATGAATGGTATGACATGGTGTTTACTTCATGATCATGGTGTCATTGACATGCAAGGCCACATGTGAGGTTCATCTCCATGAGTACCTTTATAGAGGGAGTGCTTGGTTTGTTGAGTTACTATTTCCTCGTCATTGCTTCATTCCACCCTTATCTTGTCTTTTGATATTCATTAATTGTTTTTAAATCCCCTTTTTAGGGTTATGCATTTATTCCATTGGGATTCAATTCACTCCTTTTCTTTAGATATGCATTCAATGCATTAGGACTTGAGGTGATGGCCTCATTGCGAGGGGGTAGAGCTCAAGATAATCTTATCTTTTGATTTATCATTTATATCCCATTATTTTGTTTCACTTTGAATTGATAATATGCTATTTCCGTTATTTCTTACTAGTTGCATCAACATGTAGTATTCAAGCCCCTTCTTCTTATGGGTGGATGAAGTATGGACCTTTTTGGGATACATGTAACAATCACTTCCAAAAAATAGGATAACAGGAGGAATATGGATGGAAAGTGTTAAGTATGAAAAGGTACAGGTACATTACCCCTATCAAGGTCTCCCAGTAGTACCCTCGTTCCCCAAGAGTGACAACACTTGACTAGAGCACAGATGATGGCCACCAAGGTGAAACAAGGCAAAAAGTATAACTTCCAAGCATTATGATTTATTATCTGACTTCAACCCATGATCCTTACATAAATGCCCAATGCATTAAATGTAACAATTTGTATAAAAAAATGATTAATGTACCTCGTGTGTTGGACCACCATCATCAGATGAACCTATTGATCAAGTGAATGAGTTGAGAAATGATGAGGGAGAGGCACTTGAGGGGTTGTTGTTTGTGGAGAATGCTAGTCATCATCTCTGGGATCATTGTCTACAATGTGGATCATGAAAAATAATCTCCTATTGTTACCCCTAGGTGAGAGGGATTAGCAATCACAATAACTTTCTAATTTAACACTTCATATTGATAAGCTTTGCATTTGGTTTTTGTTTGTGAAAAGTCTTTTGTATGCCCTTGTGGGACATGTTACCCCCCCTAGCCTAGGGGTAACTAAGGAGATGATGTATCGATCCTGCAGGTAGCAAACATGGAGTGTCGAGAGCCAGGTGACCAGCTGAGCCCACATTGAGCAGACATAGCCCCTCCTCTCACCCGCACTTCACCATTCATTGTCAACAACATAGCAACGTTCACCACACCAGCCTAGCCCAAAAAGGAAAACAGGGCTTGCTTCATGATGTAACAAGTCTAGTCTCATGGTAAGTGTCACTTTAATAATTGAAGCATTTGAGCATGTTGAAAAGGGTCATTTCTTGATTATGGAACATTTGCTTGGAAATTATTCCTTTTTCCTTATTTCACCTTGGTGGTTGACATGGTTTCCTAGTAAGTGGGTCACCCTCAAGAAAATGGTTGCTACCGGCAGGTCTCCTTGAAGGGTCATCATAGCATTCTCGCTCATACTTACCACTTTCCACACCTCTTCCCCTCCATTTCCTCATCTTTTGAGTTTTTGGGTTCATTGACCCCAAGAAGGGTTTGTACCTCATTTCATGGGAAGAAGGGGATGAAGGCCTAGGGGTGTTGTAGCTAGCACTGTAAAAGTCAAAATCCATAATCTATCTTTCTAGATGCTTTCCCTAAGCTCTTGAGAGCAATGAAATGCTTCTCCATAAAAATGAAGGACCTTTAAAATAAAAGAAATAAAAATGTCGTGCTTTATGGGGGAATGCATTGCGGTGTTCCTTAATTTCCAGTGCATATGGCACTCAATGTGTTCTAATTTCAAGTGGCATTGCAGTGTTCTTTTACTTTCCATTGCACGTAACACTTAATGTTCAGACAATAAAAAATGAAAGAAAAATAAAGGGCTTGGAAAAATGTTGCATTGCAAACGAAGGGATGCAACACACCCTCCACAAAGGCACCTGTAAATGAAACAATATGAACCCTTCATATGTCAATAACTCCATGCCCAAGAGTACTACCCCCAAACCACCTCATACTCACTATATGGTCTAGAGAGGGTCTTCTTGGGAAACATTCCTTGACTTGGAGATTGGTCTACCCAATAGGGCATTGTGACACCCTCCCATATCTAAGGTCTTTGAACATTTGTTTAAATTGAAAAGGGGGGACATGATGCACTTGTTTGGGTGGTTCTTTTATTAAATGTGACCTACTTGGCATGATTCATATGACTTGTGGACCCTTGGAGGGCGTATTTTATTGTCTTTTCAAGATCTTGCCCGATGAAAACTATTCATGGAGGGACTAAGCCACTTGGACCTTCATAGGGGCTTGAAAGTCCATCGAATGGATGTTGCACCCACACATTGGAGGTCTAAGATGATGAACGTTGCACCCACACATTGGAGGTCTAGGATGATGAATGTTGCACCTTGGGAGACATCTCTGGCACTTGGACAAGGCTCGAAAGCATGAAGGGGAGATGACGTCACCCTCCTATGCCCAAACGTCCCTCTTTTGGAGCATGACGTCACACTTTTGAGGGGACATTTTACCTTTTTAGTGCACTTGGTGGTGTTTTGGTCTTGAAGTCCCACTCTCTTGCTTGATTTGGGGGTGACGTGGCACATTTCTAGCATGACGTTATAGCCTTTGGAGGCTTATCTTCACATGTGCCACCTTGGAAAGGAGTTTTATGGGTTTGTGTTCCATCATTTTGTTATTCTTGGTCATTTTGTAGCCTATGTGGGAAAAAAGAGCAAATTGATTTGGTAATTATACATTGTAACTTTTGGTTATGACCTAACATTAGGGTTTTAATGTAAAAGTGGACAAATGTGGAAAAAAATGACTTGGGTTTTCTTCATATAAATATGAGGCAAGTCATTTTCATTTTCTTATAACTCATCACTTGAGAATTTGCTCTTGACTGAAATTTTAGCCTCTTTGGACAATTCACTATCTCTCTTCTCTTGTGCAAATGGATGAAATACTTGTTATTTGGAGCAATAAAGGCTAGCGATTTCTCTTGATGGTATTTCTTTGGCAATTTGTGGGTGGATCTTGGTAGTAAGGGTTTATTGTATGCTATCTCTTGGATCTTGGTGAGTAATTTCTGCAATTTATGATCATTTTGCTTGTTAAATTCAAGAAATATATCTTAAACCCTAGGAGTAAAAGGGCTTACACCCTTCACCAAGGTTTATTTCTTCTTTGCTATTGAAGGGCTATAAGGCTTGCAAAAAAAAGTAAGAGGGTTTACATCCCTAGAGAAAATTCAAACCCTAGTTCATTTTGGATCTCAAGCTAGACGATTTGGTGTATTGTTGTTGGGTTTTATAAGGATTTAACTCCCAACAAATATCTCTTCTTCCTCTTTGTTTAACTTGCCTTCCAAGGAAGAGACTTCATTCACCCAATAACAATGCACTAATCTTTGCATTGGAGATTGTTAATTGTTGCATTGTTAAACATGAAAATTGATGGTTTGGAATTGTTCTACATGCTTTAAACTATCTTATGCTTCAAGGGTGTCTTGATTTGTGAAGTGGTAAGTTTGTTGTTATAAACATTAAGCTACAACCATTAGGGCTGCGGTAAACTATCTTTCTCAACAATTTCTCTTCACTTTTGACCGTTGAAATTTGCATGCAAACAGTGAAATTTGATCTACTTTTCAAGGGATATTGATTGGGTGGCTTGCTTGTTGATTTTGTTGGTTAAAAGTTGTTGTAAAAAAAGTTTGCTACAGCCACAGGGATGTTATAATTCTCTATTGATAACACTCTTTTACAACCCTCCTTTGTCATATAATTCATTGTTTTAAGCATTGGAATATTATCTCTAAGTGCATGTTAATTTGTCCAAAATTATATGTTGGTTAGATTATGTAATTTGCAGCCGTTATAACTTTGTCATTGCTGATATATAATTGTTTATTTCTGCAATTTTGGGACAGTTTCTTTTTTATTTCCCTCTTGTCTCGGGGCTTATATTATCATATATTGTCTTGGTTTGGCTTGTCTAACATTGTTTTGTAGATACACAACATTGGCAACATTTTCTTTGACCTATACTCATCTTCCATCAAGCCTCAAGACCCTTCAATTGTGACCTATAGGGGTCGTTCCTTCAGCACTTGGCCTCTCCCCTTGCAATCCCCCTAGGGTCACTTGGGAAGCCTCCCTTGTGTTGGACTTGTCCATCACTAAAACGAGGGGGATATCTATTGAGGTGACAGTGATAGGTGTCCCCAATTGTGTCATGTATTTGTTGCTTGGATTGAGATTTGTCCAAACTACAAACTGTGTGATAACAAGAGAATTTCTAATTTCACAACTAGATTACGGAGTCTGCCCCCCCTCAACCATTTATTTCCTTTTGGTTGTTTGCAGTATGTTGTTGGTCACTTTATATCCACTTGAATTGACAGTGAGCCATCAAGGGCAGTTCAAGTGTGCATTGCTCAAATTGAAATTTTGAACTCTCCCCACCTACTTGAAATTAGTTGACTCGGACTCAGTCGAGTTGACCGAGCCAACCCCAAACCGGTCCAATGCAGTCATTTTGTTGACTCGGCAAGTCGGTTTGGTACTGAATCGGTCAACTCAATCGAATCAAGGCTTGACTTCATTGAGTAGATACTAGACCCCACCAACATGCAAGATTATTTTTTTCATTAAAAGGGTTTGACCAAAAATGCTCACAATTAATGGTAACGTTGGCATTTCCTTTATATTTCATTTTTATCGTTTTACTTAAATTTTTAATATTACCATTAATTGTTTCAGGATGTTTGAGAGTGGTTCCAACCTCATCAGACTTCATATGGAAAAAGTAGAAATTCATATCYCATTCAAAATCCAACAGACTTAACAGATTGGTAGGATTGCAACATTTTCACTAGATTCTATCATGTATGAGGGTATGGGATTGGCAATTAATCAAGAGCACCAAGCCCTTTATGTACCTTGATGTTGGTGGTATTGATTGTTGAACTCCTCTGTCATGGCCTTGGAAAAATGTAGCCTTCACTTAAACCAAAATCATTGATTAGGCATGTTAAGCTTTTTGTACCATATTATAACTTATAAGGCTTAGATTAGGTGGTTTCATCAAAATTGGGTGGTGTTGATTGATGTCTCTAGAGGATCGAGGTAGACGCAAAGGATAGACAAG
>JASDQU010371127.1:16947-31592 GCA_032191745.1 Picea mariana
TGTTATTATTTATATTGTTTTGTATCTTCTATTAAAATTATAAAATTATGTAATTTGTATTTCATATGAAATAATGGATGTGTGTTTTTTTATTTAATGGTGAATAATGAGTTTACATAAAGCTATATATTGTTATATTAGAAATTTGTAAAAACATTCTCATTTTAAGAGAGGAAGTATTATGTGAGGCTCTAGCTTGGGATCTAGGCTTGGGGTTTGGTCTTTAAGATTAAAAGGTTTAGGCTTAGGAATAGGATTAGGAGTCATGCTTAGGATTAGGAATAGGATTAGGAGTGAGGCTTAGGATTAGGAATAAGATTATGAGTTAGGCTTAGAA
Organism: Picea mariana; assembly: GCA_032191745.1. Classification (NCBI taxonomy): domain Eukaryota; kingdom Viridiplantae; phylum Streptophyta; class Pinopsida; order Pinales; family Pinaceae; genus Picea; species Picea mariana. Next base: position 17,285 of record JASDQU010371127.1, read on the forward strand.
TTATGGTTTAGACATGGGATTGAAGCTTAGGAATATTAGCTCAAGGTAAGCTATGCTAGGCTAAGCTCTAGTGTAGGCTAAGTTAAGCTAGGCTCTAGGGTAGGTTAAACGAGATTAGGTTAGGCTAGGTGTACTAGGGTAGGCTAGGGTAGAGTGTAGTAATTTAGGCTAGGATATGATACACTAGGCTACAGTAGGGTAAGGTAGGCTAGGATAGGATATGGTAAGGTAGGCTAGGATAGGATGATATAAGGTAGGTTAGGTTAAGTGAGGATAGGATAGGATAGGCTAAGGTAGGATATGATGGGTTAGGATAAGTTAAAGTAGGAAAGGCTAGGCTAGGCTAGGTTAATGCAAGATAGCCTAGGATATCTTAAAGTAGGATAGGTTAGGCTAGGCTAGGCTAGAGTAGGCTAGGCTAGGATAGAGTAGGCTAGGGTAGGCTAGAGTAGGACAAGATAGGTTAGAGTAGAATAGACTAGCCTAGAGTAGACTAGGAAAGGTTAAGGTAGGGTGGTTTAGAGTAGGCTAGGCTAGGCTAGAATAGGTTAGAATAGGCTAGGATAGTCTAGAGTAGGACAAGAAAAAGTAGGTTAGGCTAGTCTAGAATAGGATAGGTTAGAATAGGCTAGGCTAGGCTAGAGTGAGACAAGAGAGGATAGAGTAGATTAGGAAAGTTTAACGTAGGGTAGGTGAGGTAGCATAAGGTAGAGTATACTAGGGTAGGCTAGAATAGAAAAGAGTAGGCTAGGCTAGGTCAGTTTAAGGTAGGGTAGGGAAGGATAGGTTATGCTAGACTAAGGTAGGATAGACTAGGCTAGTCTAGGCTAAAGTAGGTGAGGTTAGGCTTGAGTTGGCTAGGATAGGCTAAGGTGAGCTGGATAGGATAGAGAAAGCAGGCTAGGATAGAGTAGGCTATGTCAAAATAGAATAGGCTAGGATAGACTAGAGTAGGCTAGGATGGGATTGAGTAGGCTAGGCTAGGCTAAGGTGAGTTGGATAGGCTAGAGTAGGGTAGGATAGAGAAGGATAAGGTAGGACATAGTAAGGTAGGCTAGGATAAGTTATCGTAGGATATGTTAGGCTAGGTTAGGTTAGACTAAAGTAGGCTAGGATATGCTATGGTAGAGTAGGCTAGGCTAGAATAAAGCAGGCTAGGCTAGAGTAGGCTATGTCAAAATAGAGTAGGCTAGGATAGGCTAGAGTAGGCTAGGCTAAGCTGGAGTAGGCAAGGCTAAGTTAGGGTAGGTTAGGCTAGGTTATGTTAAGATAGGGTAGGCTAGTTTAATATAGGTTAGGATAGGTTAAGGTAGGGTAGGCCAGTTTAAGCTAGGTTAGGCTAGAATACGTTAGGTTATGATAGGTTAGGCTCTACTAAGGCAATATAATCTAGGTTGAGTTAAGGTAGGCTGGGCTAGGCTAGGTCAATATAAGATAGCCTAGGGTATGTTAGGTTAGAGTAGTTTAGGCTAGGTTAGAGTATCCTAGGCTATATTAAGTTAGGGTAGGCTAGAGTAGGCTAGGCTAGGTTAAGTTCGACAAGGCTAGGTTAAGTTAGGCTAAGCTATGCTAGGATAAGTTAGGCTAGGTTGGGCTAAGTTAAGGTAGGGTATGCTAGGCTGAGTTAGGCTAAGCTAGAGTGATTTAGTTTGAGGTATGATAGTCTAAGGTGGGATAAGATAGGATAGGATAGGTAAGAGTAGGAAAGACGAGGTTAAGGTAGGGCATGATAGAGTAGGCTAGATAAGGTTAAGTAATAGTAGGGTAGGCTAGTTAAAGTAGGAAAATATAGGTAAAGGTAAGCTAGGATAGGCTAGGCTATGTTCATCCAAGCTAGGCTACGCTAGACTATGTTCATCCAAGCTAGGCTAGTTTAAGATAAGTTTGGATAAGCTAGGATAGGATAGGTTAGAGTAGGCTATTCTAGATAGAGCAGGCTAGGATAAGATATAGTAGTCTCGACTAAGCTAGAGTAGGCTAGGGTAGGCTAGCCTAGTAAGGTAGGTTAGAGTAGGGTAGGGTAGGCTAGAGTAGGGTAGGATGGGCTAGAGTGCATAGGCTAGTCTAGATTAGGCTAGGTTAGGGAAGAATAGGCTAGACTAGAGTATGATAGGCTAGGATAGAGTATGCTAGGCTAGAATAAAGTAGGCTAGGTTAAGCTAGAGTAGGAAAGGCTAAGTTAGAGTAGGTTAAGATAGGCTATGTTAAGATTGGGTAGGCTAGTTTAAGATAGGTTAGAATAGGTTAGGGTAGGGTAGGATAGTTTAAGCTAGGTTAGGATAGAGTACATTAGGTTAGGATAGGATAGGCTTGACTAAGGTAATATAAGATAGGTTGAGTTAAGGTAGGCTAGGCTACACTAGGTTAATGTAGGATAGGTTAGGTTAGAGTTGTTTAGGATAGGTTAGAGTAGCCTAGGCTATATTAAGTTAGGTTAGGCTAGAGTAGGCTTGGCTAGGTTAGGTTCGACAAGGCTAGGTTAAGGTAGGCTGGGCTAGGCTATGATAAGTTAGGCTAGGTTGGGCTAAGTAAAGGTAGGGTATGCTAGGATAAGGTAGGCTAAGCTAAAGTGAGTTAGTTTGAGGTATGCTAGTCTAAGGTAGGATAGGATAAGATAGGATAGGATAGGAAAGAGTAGGCTAGATGAGGTTAAGGTAGGGAGAGATAGAGTAGGCTAGACGAGGTTAAGTAATAGTAGGGTGGGCTAGTTTAAGGAAGGGTAAGATAGGTAAAGGTAAGCTAGGCTAGGCTAGGATATGTTTGTCCAAGCTAGGCTAGGATAGGCTATGTTCATCCAAGCTAGGATAGGCTAGTCTATGTTCGTCCAAGATAAGTTAGTTTAAGATAAGTTTGGATAAGCTAGGCAAGGCTAAGTGAGAGTAGGCTATTCTAGATAGAGCAGGCTAGGATAAGATATAGTAGTTTAGGCTAAGTTAGCATGCTAGGGTAGGTTAGAGTAGGCTAAGGTAGGCTAGAGTAGGGTAGGATAGGCTAGACTGCATAGGCTAGTCTATATTAGGATAGGTTAGGGTTGAATAGTATAGACTAAAGTATGTTAGGGTAAGCTAGAGTATGCATGGATAGGCTAGAGTAGGCTAAGCTAGGTAAAGGTAGAATAGGCTAGAGTAGGCTATGTTAGTTCAAAATAAGATATGATAGGTTAAGGTAGGCTAAGAAAGGATATGGTAAGATAGGATAGGTTAAGGTAGGCTAGGAAAGGATAGGATAGGATAGGATAGGATAGGTTAGGCTAAGGTAGGATAGGATATTATAAAGTAGACTCGGATAGGCTAGGATAAGGTAATGTATGTTAGAGTAGGCTAGGCTAGTTTATGGTAAGCGTGATTATGTTTAGGTAGCCTAAACTATAGTAGGTTAGGATACCATAGGTTAGGTGAAGGTAGGATAGGCTAGCCTAGGTTACGGTAGGATAGGATATGTTAGGTTAAGGTAGGATATGCTACGGTAGGTTAAGGGAGGACATATTAGGATAAGTTAGGTTAGATTAGGCTAGGGTAAGTTAAGGTAGGCTAGGATAGGTTAGAGTAGGCTAGGCTAAGATAAAGTAGGCTAGAGTGGGTTAGGCTATCTAGAGTAGTCTACGATAGGCTAGACTAGGCTAGAATAGGATTAACGGGGTTTTGCTAAAATAGGCTAGAGTAGACTATCCTTGTTTAGGGTAGGCTAGGCCAGGTTAGACTAGATTAGGATATACTAGAGTAGGTTACACTAGGATAGGACAACCTAGGGTAGGGTAGGGTAGGGTAGGGTAGGATAGAGTATGTTAAATAAGTTTGATGTAGTCTAGGTTATGCTGGATTAGGTTAGGCAATGTTAGGCTAGGTTAGGCTAGTTTAGGCTAGGATACTTTCAGCTAGGATAGGGTAGTCTTGGCTAAGGTAGGATAGACTTGGTTAGGATAGATTATATTAGGATAGGCTTGAGTAGGATAGGTTATGATTGTGTGTAGTAGGCTAAGATAGAGTGGGCTCGGATAGGTTAGATTAGGATACACTACACTAGAGTAGGATAGGTTAAGGTAGGGTAGGCTAGGTTAATGTAAAGTAGGATAGGGTAGGCCATATTATGTTATCTAGGATAGAGTAGGATAGGCTAGAATAGGTTATGTTAGGTTAGAGTAATATAGGTTAGGATAAGGTATGGTTGGATAAAGTAGGCTAGGCTAGTTTAAGGTAGACCAAGATGTTAAGATATGGTGGGCTTGGCTAGTTTACGATACCTAGGCTAGTCTAGGCTAGAATAAGATAGGATGGGATAAGGTAGAGTAGGCTAGGTTAGGATAGAGTAATCTAGGCTAGGATATAGTAGGCTAGGCTAGGCTAGGCTAGACTAGGATAGGCTTTGTTAGAGTAGGCTAAGCTAGGCTAGAGTAAGTTATGCTAGGTTAGGTAAGGTGGGAAAGACTAGCATAAGCTATTTTAACATACACTATGCTAGGTTAAGGTAGGTTAGTTTAGGATAGGTTAGGATAGATTAGGATAGGCTAATCTAGGCTAGTCTATCCTTAGTTAGGATAGGTTATGCTAGGCTAGGTTATGTTATTATAGGTTAGGCTAGGTTAGGATTTGTTAAGGTAGGATAACCTAAGCTACTTTAATGTAGGATAATGTTTTGGCCACAAAAATCCTCCTTTTAATTTGTTGTTATAAGAGAAAGGAAAGCCCCCCCCTACTAAAATTTGAACTCTAATGATTAATCCTCTACTACCATGAGCCTAATGATTATTATTTAACTACCTTGAGAGAGGGAATAATATAATTCAATGTAATAAAGGCCATGCTAATAAGGACTAGAAATAAGGAAGAATAAGTCAAATGTAAGAAGACCTAATAGAAGCTTCCACTTCTAGAAGGATATTCCTCTAGATTGTTCTTTTCGATAGTTAGATTTAGTATAAATAGGAGAAGAGGGTATGAGAAATATTTTCTTGAAGATTATTGTAATAGAGAGTTTCTATAATGGAGGTTTACCCCTTGAAGAGGAAAGTGAACATTGCTATCATTAAATAAGGTGCTCTCTCTGGGTTTATTCTAGTATTTTTCTGGTTATATCATTATTTTTCTGCCATTTCTATGTTAAAGTATTTATTTTCTGCATACTATTTTTCTAGAATACTACAAGTGGTATCAAAGCACCTTCCTCGACATAAAATTTTGGGTTAAACTTTTTTAGGGTAGAGATGTGTTTCGACGTCTTAAATCTATAGAGATATATCATTACACACATAAACCCATGGTCGGGGAGTCATACACACAGGAAATACAAGACGTACTTAAACGTACATATGTTGACCACCCTTGTAACCCCTGTTGGTACCCTTTCAAGTGGTAGCACATCAGAGAACACCTGTATATGGATTGATCTAGATCTCATGAAGCCCTCCATAGATAAACTAATTGGCCACCTAATTGCTATATTTCCACTAAAAACAACACTTAGGAACTCTAGTACCTGGGTAGTTGGGTAGTATGATGATGGGCATGGTCTAGCCTCCTTAGTTGGTGCCCTGAGATATTGGGATGAGTACTACTATTGGACCATGTACGTATATCAAAGAGATATAACAAATGGAAAACCCTTGTCTGTAGAAACCCTGAATATCCTACCCCTAGTGATGAAAACCAAAAACAAAACAGACAAGATATATTTCCGTGCAACTGTTCCTTCTGCATTCTGGTTGTGAAATTACTACACATTTATTCCTGTTAAAGATTTGGGCATTTCATCACGACAATATTATTCAGGCCTCGGTATAACCTTGCAAGAGTTAAAAAAAAAGTATAATGGTCCCACCCACACACTTATTTGGGACTTATCCCACAGGGTTCCTCTCTTCGCCCTAATTCTAGTGATACCTATCGAAGATATATAAGTACAATATGTATCTTCAAGAAGCTAGTGATGCTTGCGACTAGAGATGAAGTCTTAATAGCTCAAGAAACAAATTCAAGATGTTCAAACTTAGGTAGGAGTACAATGGGAGTGTAATACTCACTACTTTGAGGTCTTTGACAAGTCGTCAGGAAAATACCAGAGGATCTCTATGATCAGGCAGAGAACTTCATCGATTTTTAATATGGAATTGATTGGACTCTCGGGATGGCCAACTCATGAAATTCAAGAGAAAAAATGCATAAAGGCTGACTCAGGTTGGGTAAAAATCCCATTGGAAAAAATCACAAAAGATGATCAGACTCAGGGAGCATGACATTGACATAAGTTTGTGATCCAGGAGGCACCGTAGACTCTCCATATGTTTGGAAGAGTAACCAAATAGAGGAGGACACAAATCTATGTAGAGAGAACAACTTCCTAATTTCATACTATATCCCAATGCTTGATGAACAAACATAAGGATGTGCTTTGGCCAATGGCGACTATCTTTGATGCCGAAAAAATAATGTATACTTCCTGTCCCCTCTTTTTCGAATATTTGATTTTTTTGTCTTTTTAAATTTTTAAACAAGATTGAAAAAGAATAAATAAATTCTACATTACAAAGGAGGAATGAGTGTCATGGCCAAGAAAGTTGGTTCCAAGTGCATGGAACATACTAATGCTTAGGGAAAGGAGACATGTGCAGGATAAGGACACTCGGGGAAAATTCCTCCATGGGTCAAGGTGTCAGGTCTCAAAGGAAAGAAGTGTTGCAAGGCTTTCATATTAGGAATTATTCAAAGGTTCAGTTGAGAGCAACATGGAGCCAATATTAGGACAAATATGCAAAGATGAGTCCCGTAATGTGATTAAAAAATGAAACAGTAAGACCCCTTCTATGTAAATTTTCACGAGCCCATAGAAGGTTGGATCGATATTTTTTTCACATTTAGAGAGTCTAAAAAAACAAAAAAGAAGACTCCAGGGAGTACCTTTTTTGTATTTAGTCTTATCGGCTAAAAAAAGGGTTGAACTTGCATCGAAAAGATGTCTTTTCAAAACCATTATAATGAGTGTGAAAAAGACAAGATGACTCGACAATCTTTTCAATTTTAAGGAGTCTGAAAAGAGATTAACTATTGACTCATAGCCTTTTTCTGAATTGAGTCTCCTTATCTCAAAAAAGTATTAAAGTGACCCAGGAAAACTCTCCTGATGAGATGAATATCTTGAGGCGTGTATTTTTCCACTATAATCTACTAGCTAGAAAAGGGTTAAACTCGTGCCAAGTAGATGTTCTTCTGGACCAAGTTAACGAGTGTTAAGGAACAATGTCACTCAACGAAATTTTAAATTTTAGGGATTCTAGAAAGATCTTAACTATGGAATCCGGGGGGGGATTCCCTTTTCGTAAGTAATCTCCAAGGCCCAAAAAAGGTGATAAACCAAAACTAAGGAGAATGTTCATTTTTCAAAGATTTAGTCTCTCAAGCTTGAAAAAGGGTTAAACTTATGCCTAAGAATAATTTTCTAGTGAACCAAAGTTCCTAGAGCATACCTTTATTCATAAAGGGAAAGTTTGGCGAGCGGGACAGGAAACGAGATTGCTTAACAACATTTTCATTTTTAGAGAGTCTAAAAGGGGATTAAAGAATACTCCAAGGGGTTAATTTTCTCAAGTAATCTAGACGAGATCGAAAAGAACAAATATAGTCTCATTGGATGTTGCTTTCGAATTTTAAAGCGAGATTGAAAGACAACAAAGCATGCTCATTAGGGAGTCAGGAGGGTAAGGTCAAGAATGATGATTAGAAAAATAATGAGGCTTCTATATGTAATCATGATAGGAATAATCGAGGACTCCCAATCCTATAATCAAAACTGACAGCATGGACAATAAAGTGTAGCAAAGGATCTACCCGGGAATCCATGTAGAGGTAGGATATACCGCTTTATTATGACACTTCTAAAGAAGCATAGAAGGTTCTGTGTCACACTTCAGTGGGGTCTATTTTAAGGCCAAATGAACCAGGAAACAAATAATGAAAAAATGCAAGTAGGGAAAAAAATAACCTGGATGTTATTTTCAATGTTAATACTTATCAGAACGGATCGAAACAATGAAAAAATGTCAAAGAAAAATGTCTCCAAGATCCTACATATAAGTCCAATAACACTCAAACATAACTTAATAGATCCAATATAGATAGAAACTTCAAAAAATAAGAGGTGCTACTGAATACAAAACTTGAAAACAACAAACCTAGACTATACAATATGTATAAGGTACCTCACAGCCTTACAACTCATCTGTGATAGTAGTTTAGGTAGAGACCTCTACTAGGCCCTGACAAAGAGTCTCTTCGATAGTCAACCTAAAAAGTCTCCCAAAAGGGAAGAAAGCACAAACCACGGTTTAATTATTCCCGTGGTATAGAAATTGTGGTCATGGATTCAAGGATAGCCTCATTCAAAGGAAATTCAAAATTCGATAAATCACATGAACAAGGAGGGTCGATAGTCCCAAAGGGTGATGCAAAATGACCATGTTTCATATGATGATGAAGGTTCTGGCTAGGACTGGAAAATTCTATTAGTGAATAATCCCAAGCACAAGGACTTGAGGATCTACAAACAATGATATCAAACTCAAAAGGAAACTCGAGATCACTCAAACCAAGAGGGGAAAGCAAGGGATCCCATGCCCCCATTGGATAAAAAGACTAATCAATTGTTGAGACAATGTATTGAGAAGGTAAACATGATTTCACAAGTTCCTTCTCAGAAGAAATTAAACATCGAGGATAAGATGCCACATAATTTACCTGTGGTGGGGTAGAGTGTACATGAATACTAGGAACATATAAAGGGGCATTCTGAACTAACATTGAATTGGGATGGTGATTATTATATTCCAGCTAGTCGATAGTGACAATGCTTCCATTTTGAGGAAAATGAATCACTCAAAAGAGAATAGACACCACAATGGTCATAGCATATACATAATCATGCTCGAGAAGCATATTGAAATCTAACGGGCCTTGCACCACTATAACATTGATAATTAAAATATTCCCACCTAACGAGATAGGAAACTGAGGAAGAATCCCCAAATATCCACTAGGACATATATCAAAATCCAACATCTCATGTGAAGTAGTCACAATCTAGGAAGAACCCAAATCTTTCCAAGCCGAGGAGGATAAAATACTTGTGGAGGCTCCTTCATCTACAATACATCAGTAAAAAAAAATTGAATTCACTTCAACCCTTATTTGAAAAGGTGTAGAGGAAGGAAGGTCAGGCTCAACAAGGTCATTCCAATCAAAGGAAACCATCCTAGGACTTAGGGGGGTGTGCTCAAAGTGAGCGGGATGCCCCCTTGTATTGAAAGTACTGAGTTGGAAATGCTAAAAACATAGTCGGTAGACACATCACTCCCTAAGAGAAGAGTGGGATCAGTCGAAGATTGCATTAGCATGACCAATTTGGTAGACTTGAAACTCTCCAAGAGAGAAGTAGGATGAACAAAATATTTCATCGGTGTGACCACTTCAACCATTGGCTAAATAGGTTGTGAGAAAACATGTTCTAAAGGTGAATAACCCCCCAAAAATTGAGTGGGATCGGTCGAATATTGCATCGGCACGACCACTTTCTCAACCACTAGTTGAATAGGCTATGAGGAAACCCCAGAAGACTCAGAATCAGAATGGATTTCAGACAGGGACCACAATATTCATACCTCTCGAAGGTCAGGGCATAAATGAGTAAGGTGATCTCCCTTTCAAATAATACAAGGGAACTTACGATTACGTCCTATCTGTCTAGGTTTCTCAACAAAATAAATTCCCCTAGCATGACTAGCAGTAGTTGGTTGCACATATCCATAATGACCTGCAGAGATTTGTGATTGGTTGATAACATGAATCGAAGAGGCTACAGACCTATTACTAGTATGACTAGAAATGACTTGACATTTTCCCCAGTATGATTTATAGGGGGTGGGTTGATTCCCCCAACACGAAACATAGGTTGTTGACAACTCTCCAACATGACTAAAAGAGGTTGGTTGTTTACCCCCAGCATGACTTGCAAAGGCTGGGTGGTGGTCTTCAACATGACTTGAATAGGTTAACGACCTATCTCCAACATGAATTGCATAGGTTGGTGATTTCTTCTTCCTATTCTTCCTCTTTCGATTTCGTTTAGACTTGTAGTTACTAGTAGCTATACTTTCACCAGGGAAGGTAGAAGGAGCAAGAGAAGACTTCACTCACAAAGGAACATCAACATGATTCCCATGACATAAGGTTCTTAATTGAGAAGCATCAAGATAATTTGGGACATTTGGAATGGTACCCAATCAAACCGATAGTCCCACATTCAACCCAAGAATGTACAAAGTGGCCATCAAAGGGACACTAATGTTTCCGAAGAAAGGAAAAGAACAAGAATCCCCTTTTGAAGGGGTTCCTTGGTTTGTATCTGTTAGCACTGGAATTCGCTCTTGGATTGCTTGCAGGAGCAAAGCCCAACGCCCATCAGTTTTTATGTCACGGTTTGATAAATGGGATGATCATATGGGTAGAGACTCAGGGAGGTATTGCTCAAAATCAGGGACTGGGTCTGGTACGTAAGGAACAAAAGAGGTCCTGATCTAACTTCAGTCAGGGAGTTGATTTAAAGATGAGCAAGTGGAAGACTTGGGAGAAGAATGAACAAACTACCTCAGAGAACAGGCCTTTTGGTAGTTCGTAGAGGAAAAACTCTGAATACAAGATCCTCTTGGTTCAGGGCTTCAGGAAACTGAAGGGAAGACTTGACTGGATCCTCCAATTCCAAGTCATTCAGTGCTAAGAAGTTCACAGAGACTGTTTAGAACAACATAACTGTTACAGTGATCCAACCTACATCATCCTATAACAGTCACAACTTGACTGGATCCTCCAATTCCGAGCTACTCTAATACAGTATAAACAAAGGCATGAAAGAAACTGACATTCATCAGGCAAGAAGTCTCAAGAGTTCATAAATAACCAGAATACAGTGCTTCATTAAATTTTTACAACCGGGAGCCTTGCTCAACCATCCATGCTTACAAAAATACAATTACTGAGTCTATATACTCAGAAAATTCGCCTAGCGGCGACCTGTTCAGTCCTTCCAGGCTTGGTGTCCCTTCAGCCAAAATGGGACGGGTAATCACTGTTGGACCCCACCTCATCTGCGTATGGCTCCTGTAAGAGGAGTAGCTGGGTCATTAAGAGTCGGGCTAGCGTGCGCAGACCTTCTCCATTCGGCCAAGGGTTCAACATGGCCTCTATCTGAAAAATTGGGTACACAGGACCCTCTCGAGCGGACCGCTCGCTAGGCCCTCCATACCCCAAACTTAATGAACGACAGGAAGTCTCAACCACTCAATCATATCTTCATTTATTCCAAGTGAAAACCAGGATCAAGGTCTCACCAGTCGGCGCTTGGAGACCACGATGATCCTTTCGGCGATCAGACCCGACACCTTTGGCCCCTTTATGCACGGCTCCTTTCCTCCTTGGTGACCATGGGCTGTGATCCTGAGTTTAATTTCAAAGCGTTGTCGGTGCTTTGGGGATCACGGGTGAGAAAGGAAAAGGACCTTTCTCCTTCAAAATTGTGATGGATGAACTGTCGGGAGAGATCAATTGGGCGCCACGTGTCCTTGAAAATGGACGGTCCAAAATTCACCCGACACTGTTGTGGGTCCCAGCTCCTGGGCACTTTCTATGCTTCAGGGTTCAGGGCTTCGTGATACAAAGTGACATGAAACCTTTACCATTCGAACTTGCGATTACCAAAAGCCGACACGGCTAGATCTTGCACTAAATTCCGGGAAACTTGGAAACCCTGAAATCCCAATGGTCGTCGATCAACTTTGTAGATGGATCTCTGCTGCTGAAGACAAAACTTTGCCTGCTCGCTTGCTTGGGGGGCTGAAATGAGGCTTTCTGCGTTGTGCTCAGGCACCTCTCATGCAACTCGCTGACCAGAAGGCCCCTTGCGCCCCAGACAAGAAATGTTACTAACAGTATCCTCGAGAACTTTAGCCATGAATATCTTATGCACTAGTTCTCCACTTGCAAGATTGTTCAAGTCCGTAAAAGTCTCACGCACTGACTCTAGCGAACCAATGGTACAAAAAAAACTTCTATAAAAAGGTGGCTCCACATTTCTAAGAAGAAGACCAAAAAGTCCTCACAATTGGTGGAGTTGGTGGTATAGCACCTTAGTTCAGAGACCCAAAGCAATGAAATACTAACTCACTATGGAAAACTAGGGAGCATAAATCACACACTAAAAGTTCCTAAAGACAAATCAAGCAGTCAACTAACTAGTCAGAAGGACAGTTATGCCAATAACTATACCCCTATAACTATAATAGGGTTTGAAGTGTAGAAAGATAAAATGACTCCCTATAATTCAACCTAATTTCTACACTACCCCAAACATTCCAAAATACATGAACATAAAACAATGAGAGAGTTAGTCGGAAACCATACCTTTTATCCAACATGGTGTTGATCTCCTCAAGCTTTGTAGCTCCCAAGGCTATAAGTCTCCTCCCAAAGATGACCTGCATCCACCACTAGGAAAACAAGGCTACAAGCATGCTATTTCTATTCATAAATTAAGGTTATATATAAATTGTTATGTATAAATCAAAGAATATTAGAATATTAAATTTGAAATATCCTCAAATTTTACAATATTAAATTCTAATTGAACTTTGAAATAAATTTCTGTTTTTGAAAATTTCGGATTTGGAAATTATTTTCCATTTATGGAAAATCTGAATTTGGAATTTTTATTATTGTAATTAATTATTTGATGGTTGTTGGGAAAATATTTGACTTCCCCAACTAACCTCTTTTATTTTGACACATGTGAAAGACAAACTCTTAATAAATTAAATGTTGGAGGACAAATGGAACAACCAGGTTAAAAACAGCTGACCATGACTCCATGAGTGGGGAACAGGTTTGAGCTACCTCATGGATGATTTTTACAAGTGGAAAATGTGAAATTTGACCACTAGCAACACCTAAAAATCAAGGATTTGTAAAGCTGTGAATTTCCTAAGGAGGGAAGGAAAGACCTAGGCACAATGATGCATATAAAAACAAAATATGGAGGAGGTAGGATGCTTCTTATTATGTTGGGGAAAAGAAACTATTTGTTGTTATGAGCACTATTAGTGTGAGGCAAAGGATTTTCTGATCTGTGGATGTGGGAAAAGAAATTATTTGTTGTTATGAGAACTATTAGTGTGAGGCAAAGCAATTTTTGATCAATGGATGGTGACTATAGCTAAGGAGGATAATTCAGTTTTCCCTTATGGACTCATGGTCAGGCTAGGGGGTGAACAGGGAAGGTGAACTTGGTTGTTCTGTTCTAAGGTTGGGTGGGACGTGGTTGTTCCATTTGTATTCCAACATCATGTTTTAGATATGTATCTCATGTTGTATTCTTTATTAATGTTATATTTATGATTATCATTTGTTAGTAATATGATTGACTGTGTATACATAAATGAAATCAATTCTTAAGGGACTCTATGATCATGTTTTTCTATGGCTTATCATAGTTAAATAATAATGGAAATATTGGTTGTTTGAGATATGATGGTGGTATATATATATATATATATATATGCTCATACATAAAGAAACAGTATAACTATTGTTATGTTCCTATTTACCATTGGATTATATATATTTTGAAGTGTTATTCAAATCTGTACATAACAATCACTGTAGAGAAATGGTGTAATAAGAAATAAACTTAGAAGGTGTTCTTATCAATTTGATAATATGCTTGATGAATAGGTAGAAAGAATAACATTCTGAATATATTTTTTATTTTATCTATTACCATAGAAAGATAATGATTTAGTAGACTACAAGTGTATTGTGAAAGTGGTTGTCACATTCAAATGAATCTTGTTCAAAGTATTACAGTTAGAGTACCATAGACCAAAACTCCACAACCTCTTATTATCAATAGAACTATAAGAAAGTATACACGGAATTTTGTATGTAACCAGAGTCAATATGTGCATAGATCGGTTAAGCAAGGACATGGAACATGAATACCTTTTGTGGTAAGATGCTTCCTTCATTCGATTACGCCAACTTTCATAACCCACAAAGGAAGAAAAAATAGGATTAACCCCTAAGTACTTCGGACTTCGCGACTTCGACGAAGTTTATGTTTGATAGAGCAGAAAGGGTCGAAGTTGGAAGTTGTGAAGTCCCGAGGAGGATGTACATCGTAGATCCATGGAGAAAGTGTTTACCATTGGATTTGACCAAGGACTGATCAGAACCATAGTGTTAAGCCAAGATAAGAAGGTAAGAAAGTTTGGGAGTCA
>JASDQU010371127.1:39629-62128 GCA_032191745.1 Picea mariana
GTAAGTAATCTCCAAAGCCCAAAAAAGGTGATAAACCAAAACTAAGGAGAATGTTCATTTTTCGAAGATTTAGTCTCTCAGGCTCGAAAAAGGGTTAAACTTATGCCTAAGAATAATTTTCAAGTGAACTAAAGTTCCTAGAGAATACCTTTATTCATAAAGGGAAACTTTGGCGAGCGAGATAGGAAACAAGATCACTTAACAACATTTTCATTTTTAGAGAGTCTAAAAGGGGATTAAAGAATACTCCAAGGGGTTAATTTTCTCAAGTAATCCAGACGAGATCGAAAAAAAAAAATATAGTCTCATTGGATGTTGCTTTTGAATTTTAAAGCGAGATTGAAAGACAACAAAGCATTCTTATTAGGGATTTAGGAGGGTAAGGTCAAGAAAGATGATTAGAAAAATAATGAGGCTTATATATGTAATCATGACAGGAATAATCGAGGAATCCCAATCCTATAATCAAAACTGACAGCATGGGCAACAAAGTGTAGCAAAGGATCTACCTAGGGAATCCATGTAGAGGTAGGATATACCGCTTAATTACGACACTTCTAAAGAAGCATAGAAGGTTCTATGTCGCACTTCAATGGGGTCTATTTTAAGGCCAAATGAACTAGGAAACAAATAATGAAAAAATACAAGTAGGGAAAAAACTAACCTATATGCTATTTTCAATGTTAATACTTATCAGAACGGATCGAAACAATGAAAAAATGTCAAAGAAAAATGTCTCCAAGATCCTACATATAAGGCCAATAACACTCAAACATAAGTTAATAGATCCAATATAGATAGAAACTTCAAAAAATAAGAGGTGCTACTAAATACAAAACTTGAAAACAACAAACCTAGACTATACAATATGTATAAGGTACCTCACAGCCTTATGACTCATCCATGATAGTAGCTTAGGTAGAGCCCGCTACTAGGCCCTGACAAAGAGTCTCTTCGATAGTCAACCTAAAAAGTCTCCCAAAAGGGAAGAAAACACAAACCATGGTTTAACTATTCCCATGGTATAGAAATTATGGTCATGGATTCAAGGATAGCCTCATCCGAAGGAAATTCAAAATTCGATAAATCACATGAACAAGGAGGGTCGACAGTCCCAAAGGGCGATGCAAAATGACCATGTTCCATATGATGATGAAGGTTCTAGCTAGGACTGGAAAAGTATATTAGTGAATAATCCCAAACACGAGGACTTGAGGGTCTACAAAAAATGATATTAGGCTCAAAAGGAAACTCGAGATCACTCAAACCAAGAGGAGAAAGCAAGGGATCCCATGCCCCCATTGGATAAAAAGACTGATCAATTGTTGAGACAATGTATCGAGAAGGTAAACATGATTTCACAGGTTCCTTCTCAGAAGAAGTTAAACATCAAGGATAAGACACCACATAATTTACCTGTGGTGGGGTAGAGTGTACATGAATAATAGAAACATATAAAGGGGCATCCTGAACTAACGTTGAATTAGGATGGTGATTTTTATATTCCAGCTAGTCGATAGTGACAATGCTTCCATTTTGAGGAAAATGAATCACTCAGAAGAGAATAGACACCACAATGTTCATAGCATATACATAATCATGTTCGAGAAGCATATTGAAATCTAACGGGCCTTGCACCAATATAACATTGATAATTAAAATATTACCACCTAACAAGATATGAAACTGTGGAAGAATCCCCAAATATCCACTAGGACGTCTATCAAAATCCAACATCTCATGTGAAGCAGTCACAAGCTAGGGAGAACCCAAATCTTTCCAAGCCGAGGAGGATAAAATACTTGTGGAGGCTCCTTCATCTACTATACATCAGTAAAAAAATTATGAATTCACCTCAACCCTTATTTGAAAAGGTGCAGAGGAAGGAAGGTCAGGCTCAACAAGGTCATTCCAATCAAAGGAAACCATCTTAGGAATTAGGGGGGTGTGCTCAAAGTGAGTGATATGCCCCCTTGTTTTGAAAGTACTGAGTTGGAAATGCTAAAAAAATAGTCGGTAGACACATCACTCCCTAAGAGAAGACTAGGATCAGCCGAAGATTGCATTAGCATGACTGCTTTGGTAGACTCGAAACTCTCCGAGAGAGGAGTCGGATCAACAAAATATTTCATCGGTGTGACCAATTCAACCATTGGCTGAATAGGTTGTGAGAAAACATGTTCTAAAGGTGAATAACCACCCAAAAATGGAGTGGGATCGGTCGAATATTGCATCGGCATGACCACTTTCTCAACCACTAGTTGAATAGGCTATGAGGAAACCCCAGAAGACTCAGAATCAGAATATCTTTCAGACACGGACCACAATATTCATACCTCTCGAAGGTCAGGGCATAAATGAGTAAGGTGATCTCCCTTTCAAATAATACAAGGGAACTTACGATTATGTCCTATCTGTCTAGGTTTCTCAACAAAATAAATTCCCCTAGCATGACTAGCAGTAGTTGGTTACACATATCCATCATGACTTGTAGAGATTTGTGATTGGTTGATAACATGATTCGAAGAGGCTACAGACCTATTACCAGTATGACTAGAAATGACTTGACATTTTCCCTAGTATGACTTACAGGGGGTGGGTTCTTTACCCCAATATGACACATAGGTTGTTGACAACTCTCCAACATGAATAGAAGAGGTTGGTTGTTTACCCCATCATGACTTGCAAAGGCTGGGTGGTGGTCTTCAACATGACTTGAATAGGTTGACGACCTATCTCCAACATGACTCACATAGGTTGGTGATTTCTTCTTCCTATTCTTCCTCTTTCGATTTCATTTAGACTTTTGGTTACTAGTAGCTATACTTTCACCAGGGAAGGTAGAAGGAGGAGGAGAAGACTTCACTCACAAAGGAACATCAACATGATTTCCATGACATAAGGTTCTTAATTGAGAAGCGTCAAGATAATTCAGGACATTTGGAATGGTACCCAATCAAACCGATAGTCCCACATTCAACCCAAGAATGTACAAAGTGGCCATCAAAGGGACACCAACGTTTCCAAAGAAAGGAAAATAACAAGAATCCCCTTTTGAAGGGGTTCCTTGGTTTGTATCGTTGAGAACTTTAGCCATGAATATCTTATGCACTGGTTCTCCACTTACAGGATTGTTCAAGTCCGTAAAAGTCTCACGCACTGACTCTAGCGAACCAGTGGTACAAAAAAAATGCCTATAAAGAGGTGGCTCCACATTTCTAAGAAGAAAACCAAAAATTCCTCACAATCGATGGAGTAGGTGGTATAGAATCTTAGTTCAGAGACCCAAAGCAATGAAATACTAACTCACTATGGAAAACTAGGGAGCACAGATCACACACTAAAAGTTCCTAAAGACAAATCAAGTAGTCAACTAACTAGTGGGAAGGACAGTTATGCCAATAACTATACCCCTATAACTATACTAGGGTTTAAAGTATAGAAAGAGAAAATGACTCCCTATAATTCAATCTAATTTCTACACTACCCCAAACATTCCAAAATACCTGAACATAAAACAATGAGAGAGTTAGTCGGAAACCATACCTTTTATCCAACATGGTGTTGATCTCCTCAAGCTTTGTAGCTCCCAAGGCTGTAAGTCTCCTCCCAAAGATGACCTGCATCCACCACTAGGAAAACAAGGCTACAAGCATGCTATTTCTATTCATAAATTAAGGTTATATATAAATTGTTATGTATAAATCAAAGAATATTAGAATATTAAATTTTAAATATCCTTAAATTTTAGAATATTAAATTCTAAGTGAACTTTGAAATAAATTTCTGTTTTTGAAAAATTCGGATTTGGAAATTATTTTCCATTTATGGAAAATCCGAATTTGGAATTTTTATTGTGGTAATTAATTATTTGATGACTGTTGGGAAAATATTAGACTTCCCCAACTAACCTCTTTTATTTTGACACATGTGAAAGACAAACTCTTAATAAATTAGATGTTGGAGGACAAATGGAACAACCAGGTTACAAATAGTTGACCATGACTCCATGAGTGGGGAACAGGTTTGAGTTACCTCATGGATGATTTTTACAAGTGGAAAATATGGAATTTGACCACTAGCAGCACCTAAAAATCAAGGATTTGTAAAGCTGTGAATTTCCTAAGGAGGGAAGGAAAGACCTAGGCACAATGATGCATATAAAAAAAACATATGGAGGAGGTAGGATGCTTCTTAGTATGTTGGGGAAAATAATTTGTTGTTATGAGCACTATTAGTGTGAGGCAAAGGATTTTCTGATCTGTGGATGTGGGAAAAGAAATTATTTGTTGTTATGAGAAATCTCAGTGTGAGGCAAAGGAATTTTTGATCTGTGGATGGTGACTATAGCTAAGGAGGATAATTCAGTTTTCCCTTATGGACTCATGGTCAGGCTAGGGGGTGAACAAGGAAGGTGAACTTGGTTGTTCTGTTCTAAGGTTGGGTGGAACGTGGATGTTCCATTTTTATTCCAACATCATGTTTCAGATATGTATCTCAACTTGTATTCTTTATCAATGTTATATTTATGATTATCATTTGTTAGTAATATGATTGACTGTGTATACATAAATGAAATCAATTCTTAAGGGACTGTATGATCATGTTTTTCTATGGCTTATCATAGTTAAATAATAATGGAAATATTAGTTGTTTAAGATATGATGGTGGTATATATATATATATATATATATGCTCATACATAAAGAAATGGTATAACTATTGTTATGTTCCTATTTACCATTGGATTATATATATTTTGAAGTGTTATTCAAATCTTTACATAACAATCACTGTAGAGAAATGGTGTAATAAGGAATAAACTTAGAAGGTATTCTTATCAATTTGATAATATGCTTGAAGAATAGGTAGAAAGAATAACATTCTGAATATATTTTTTATTTTATCTATTACCATAGAAAGATAATGATTTAGTAGACTACAAGTGTATTGCGAAAGTGGTTGTCACATTCAAATGAATCTTGTTCAAAGTATTACAGTTAAAGTACCATAGACCAAAACTGCACAACCTCTTATTGTCAATAGAACTGTAAGAAAGTATACACGGAATTCTGTATGTAACCAGAGTCAATACGTGCATAGATCGGTTAAGGAAGGACACAGAACATGAATACCTTTTGTGGTAAGATGCTTCCTTCATCTGATTACACCAACTTGCATAACCTACAAAGGAATAAAAAATAGGATTAACCCCTAAGTACTTCGGACTTCACGACCTCGGCGAAGTTTATGTGTGATAGAGCAGAAAGGGTCGAAGCTCGAAGTTGCGAAGTCCCGAGGAGGATGTACATCATAGATCCATGGGGAAAGTGTTTACCATTAGATTTGACCAAGGACGGATCAGAGCCATAGGGTTAAGCCAAGAGCAGAAGGTAAGAAAGTTTGGGAGTCAATGTTTGGGAGAAACGGGGTATGCTAGGGTGAAATCTCCCGAAACCCAATGTGTCGAAGGAATAAATATATGTTTAATGGATCATATCTGTATCACAATCAAATGGTGGAGAGTCAAGGAACTTTAATGTCCCCTAACAAAAAAAAAATTGGGAAATTTGGTGTACATTACATATGGTATCAGAGCTAGGTTACAACAATTGGACCTCAGGGAAAGGCCAAATTAATTTAATTATTTTATTTCTGTTGAAGAAAAAGTAACAAATATGTTTATTGTTACAAACAAAAAAATTGTTGGCGTGTTGTGATAATGTCAACACAAAATGAAGAACAAATCAGACCTGAAGAACCAAGGAATAACAACGAAGGATGTTCAGCCACCCAGGTTTTGGAAACAATGAAGAACCTCATTATGGAATTACAAGTGTTTAAAGAAGATAACAAAAAGTTGAAAAAGGCACAGGAAGAACAGTTAGAAATAAATGAAATGCACCTACACGATATAGTAACAAAGAAGAGCCCAAAGGACAATGACGAGGAATAAGTCAACAAAAGGTCCTCTAAAAACTCTAGTCATGAAACAAAAAATGAGAATAGTTCTTTCGAAGACACACCCATGACAGGAAACAAAACAACTACAGGAAGAAAAAGAAAACAAGTAGATCACTTGGAAGGTGAATTTAAGAAAATAAAACCGTCCACCTTTGAAAGAGAATCAAGGACGAGTGAAGAGGTTGAAGCATGGCTACTAGATATAAAGAAATACTTCCATATTTAAAATTACTCTAGTAATATGAAAGTTAGAATGTCCATTTACAACTTGAAGGGAAAAGAAAGTATCTAGTGGCAAGAACTGAAATTGGCTAAGGGATTGAAAGAGAAACAAATGGAATGGTCAGATTTTAAGAAATATTTCAAGAAATAATATTTGTCAGAAATCTATTACGAATGAAAGACTAAGGAATTATTCGAGCTAAGACTCGAACAAATAACCATAGATGATCTGATAAATAAATTTATATAACTATTGATATTTGTACCATACATCAAGGAAGAAAAAGTAAAGATACAACGATTCTTAAGCTGTCTACCACATTCATACAAAGACAAAATTGAATTTGACAATCCCAAGCCTTTAAATAAAGTGTTTATAAAGGTTGAGATGTGCTATGATTAGTACAAATAGAGATCTAAAATTCTAAAGGCATGGAAGGACAAGNTGTAATATAGAAAAAAGTTTCCAAAAGAAGGACTATCATTCAAACACCTAGAGTGCTCAAGGGGGAGGTATACCAGCTAACGTGGGAGTCAATAAAGTTGGGAACATCTGTAGAGAACCATTGAAGTGTTGGGAGTGTGGAGAAACTCAATTGAGGAGAAATTTTCCACACTTAATTTCCACAACAAGAACTTCAGTCCATAACCTGGAAGAAGCTTCAACAGTAGGAGATATGGGCAAAATCATGCACATAATTAATGAAGTTGTGGATGGCAGGCAAGTTGATCATCAATCCACTATCGTGGAGGTTGAAGGTAAAATTCACGATAACCACATTTTCATATTATTTATCCCAGGATCTAGTCTGAGTTATGTTACTCCTACTTTAGTTGAATTAAACAATATCAATAAATTAGAAAATGCTAAGTCTTGGTTAGTACAATTAGCAATAGGGACCAAGAGAAAGGTAAAAAATTTTATTCCTGAATGTGAACTTAGCATAGATGGTCAAAGTACAAAGTTAGATATGAACATTTTACCTTTAGGATATTACGATTTAATCATTGGAATGGACAAGTTAGAGAAACATAAAGTAATATTAAACTGTTACGAAAATTCACTTATTTATAGAGATGAAAACAACACAGTTAGGATGATACAAGGGATCATAAATCCAGTTTCGATTAGGTAGATATCAACCATGCAGTTTAAGAAAAGTATGAACAAAGGTTTCCAAGTCTATGTTATTCAGGTAACTAATCTGTTAGAAAAGGAAAACAAACCCAGTCTAGAAGACTTTGTATTCTTACATGGGTTTAGATATGTATTTGTGGATGAAATACCAGAACCACCCCCAAGAAGAGAGATATATTTCTCTATCAACCTACTAGCTGGATCAACCCCAATATCTAAGGAACCTTATAGAATGAGTCTACCCGAATTAACAGAATTGAAAAATTCAGCTGCAAGAACTGTTAGATAAAGAATATATCAAACCAAGTGTCTCACATTGGGGAGCACCGATTCTCTTTGTTAAAAATAAAGATGGGACCTTGAGACTGTTCATTGACTATCGACAACTAAATAAGATGACGATCAAGAATAAGTATCCTTTACCTAGAATTAACGACCTGTTTGACTAAGTTGGAGGAGCAAGGATCTTCTCAAAGTTAGGTTTAAGGTCTGGTTATCACCAAGTCAAAATAAAATATGAAGACATAAATAAAACAACATTTAGAACATGTTACAGACACTATGAGTTTGTCGTAATTTCATTCGGTCTTACTAATGCACCAACAACCTTTACGTGTTTTATGAATAGTATATTTAGTCAAGATATGGATAAATTTGTGTTGGTTCTTATCGATGATATTTTAGTTTACTCAAAAACAAAAGAAGAATATGAAGAACATGAATAACATATGGAAATAGTATTGCAGATCTTAAGGAAACATAATTTTTATGCGAAGTTATGGAATGGCCTATCCCTAAGGATGTAGCATAAATTCTTAGGGATAGGTATTATAGTTGACCTAGAAAAGAT
Organism: Picea mariana; assembly: GCA_032191745.1. Taxonomy (NCBI): domain Eukaryota; kingdom Viridiplantae; phylum Streptophyta; class Pinopsida; order Pinales; family Pinaceae; genus Picea; species Picea mariana. The sequence continues at coordinate 47,804 of JASDQU010371127.1, forward strand.
AAAATCCATTATGGAATGGCCTATCCCTAAGGATGTAGCATACATAAGATCATTCATGGGAATTACCAGTTATTACCGAAGATTTTTCGAAGGATTTTCTAATATCACATATCCAATTACATCCCTACAGAAAAAGGGAATAAAATTTACTTGGTCACAAAAGTATCGGGACAACTTTGATAAGTTAAAAAGACTGTTAACCACAACGCCTATCCTAAGGGTAGCAGATCCAGAAAAATATTTTACAGTTTGTGTGGATGCAAGCAAAGAAGGCTTGGGAGGGGTCCTAACACAAGATGGACACGTCATCTGTTATGAATCACGTAAACTGAAAGAACATGAACGGAATTAAATTGCACATGATTTGGAATTAGCAGTCGTAATTCATTCTTTGAAAATGTGGCGACATTATTTAATGGGGAGAAGGTTTCTTCTACTAACTGACAACAGTGATGTAAATTTTTTATTCAGTCAACTAGATCTCAATGCAAGGCAAGCGAGATGGATAGCCTTTTTAAGTGAATTTGATTTCGAAGTAAAACACATCAAAGGAAAAGAAAACAAAGTTGCAGATTCTCTAAGTCAAAGGAGTAATGGACTTTATGAGATAAGTGTTAGCAAAGAAGAAAACGACATCGAAAAAATAATAAAATCTGCAAGCAGTAATGATGAAAAGTACATCAAAACAACAACGGGATTGCAAGAAAATGCAGAGAAAATGAACAAAATAGATCTGAGTTTAGATAAAAATGGAATGTTAAGGTTCAAAAACTGGGTGTATATACCTAATTCTACTGATTTAAAATAAAAAATTATTGACGAATTGCACAAAATGTTGTATTTTAGTCATCCAGGATGCTAGAAAATGATAACAGCCTTAAGAAAATTGTTTTATTGGCCTAACATGAAGAGTGAAACAACTGAATATTTATCTAAATTCTTAGATTGTCAACAGGTAAAGGATGAACATCAACACCAAGTCGGTCTTCTATAGCCCCTACCTATACCAGAATGGAAGTGAGAGATTATATCATTGGAATTCATCATAGGTTTGCCAAAGACTCAAAATAAAAATGACTTGATTATGATAGTGACTGATAAACTTAGAAAAACTTCACATTTTATACCTCTGAAATCTACTTATAAAGAAATTAATATTTCTGAAATTTTTATGAAATAAATATTTAGATTGCATGGAATTCCTAAGATGGTGATCTTTGATAGATATGTCAAATTTAAGTCAACGTTTTGGAAGGAATTGTTTGCAAGATTGGATACTAACCTGAATTTCAACATAAGCTACCATCCGCAAACAGATGGGAAAACCAAATGAACAAATTAGATTTTGGAAGACATGTTATGAATGTACGTGAGAGCGAAACCAACTGAGTGGGAGGAGTACCTACACTTAGCTAAATTTTCTTACAATAATGGCTATCAGACATCAGCCAAGATGAGTCCCTTCAAAGAATTATATGGAATGAAATGCACAACCCTGATTAGATGGGATAATCCAATTGATAGGCTTATGGTGGGATCGAAAATTCTCCAGGAAATAGAGAAAATGGTAAAAAGGGTACAACGAAATTTAAAGGAGGCCTAAGACCAACAGAAAAGCTACACATATTTAAAAAGAAGACACGAGGAATTTAAAATTGGGGACCATGTATATCTGAAAGTCAAAGAAAGGAGGATTTCTCTAAAGCCAAGAAAATTTTCAAAGTTGGCGCCCAGGTTTTGTTGCCCCTTCGATATTTTAACTCGAATTGAACCCATGGCGTATCAATTAGAACTTCTTGCAAACTTAAAAGTTCATAATGTTTTTTATGTTTCCTTATTAAAAATTTATATTCATGATCCTACTCACATCATTGATTGGAACATGGTGCAGGTGGAACTGGAAGGTGAGATCCAAGTGGAACCTTTATGCATTCTAGACAGGAAATAAACAGTACTACGGAACAGAGCCATCGCCTAGGTAAAAGTGCAATGGAAGCAATTTAGCCCTTAGGAGGCCACTTGGGAATTGGATGAAGATTTGATGAAATCTTATCCAACCCTATTATGAGAGAGGAATGGACACTGAGGAGAGTGTTTTACTTAAGGTGGAGAGGATGTAATATCTTCAAATTTTAGAATATTAAATTCTAAGTGAACTTTGAAATAAATTTCCATTTTTGGAAAATTCAGATTTGGAAATTATTTTCCATTTATGGAAAATTTGAATTTGGAATTTTTATTGTTGTAATTAATTATTTGATGACTGTTGGGAAAATATTTGACTTTCCCAACTAACCTCTTTTATTTTTACACATGTGAAAGACAAAATCTTAATAAAATAAATGTTGGAAGACAAATGGAACAACCAGGTTAAAAATAGCTGACCATGAATCCATGAGTGGGGAACAGGTTTGAGACACCTCGAGGCTTATTTTTACAAGTGGAAAATGTGGAATTTGACCACTAGTAGACCCTAAATTCATGGATTTGTAAAGCTGTGAATTTCCCAAGGAGAGAAGGAAAGACCTGGGCACAAGGATGCTTATAAAAACAACATATGGATGAGGCAGGACACTGCTTAGTATGTTGGGGAAAATAAACTATTTGTTGTTATGAGCACTATTAGTGTGAGGAAAATGATTTTCTTATCTGTGGATGTGGGAAAAGAAACTATTTGCTGTTATGAGAACTGTTAGTGTGAGGAAAAGTAATTTTGGATCTATGGATGGTGACTATAGCTAAGGAGGATCATTTAGTTTTCCCTTATGGACTCATGGTCAGGCTAGGGGGTGAATAGGGAAAATGAACTTGGTTGTTATGTTCTATGGTTGGGTGGAATGTGGTTGTTCCATTTGTATTCTTGCATCAGTTTTCATATATGTATCTCATCTTGTATTCTTTGACAATGTTGTATTTACGATTATCATTTGTTAGGAATATGATTAACTGTGTATACATAAATGAAATCAATTCTTAAGGGACTGTATGATCATGTTTTTGTATGGCTTATCATAGTTAAATAATACTGGAATTATTGGTTGATTGAGATATGGTGGTGGTATATATATATATATATATATATATATATATATATATGATCATACATAAAGAAATGGTAGAACTATTGTTATGTTCCTATTGACCATTGGATTATATATATTTTGAAGTGATATTCAAATCTGTACATAAGAATCACTATAGAGAAATGGTCTAATAAGGAATAGACTTAGAAGGTGTTCTTATCAATTTGATAATATGCAAAGAATAGGTAGAAAGAATAACAGTCTGAATATATTCTTTATTTTATCTATTACCATAGAAAGATAGTGATTCAGTAGACTTCAAGTGTATTGCAAAAGTAGCTAACATTCAAATGAATTTTGTTCAAAGTATTACAACTGGAGTACCATAGACAAACACTCCACAACCTCTTATTGTAAATAGATCTCTAAGAGAGTATACACAAAAATTTGTATGTAACCAAAGTTAATACACGCATAGATTGGTCAAGGAAGGACATGGAACTTGAATACCTTTAGAGGTAATATGCTTCCTTCCTATGAGTACACCAACTTGCATAACCTGCAAAGGAACAAAAATTAGGATTAACCCTTAAGTACTTCGGACTTCACGACTTCGACGAAGTGTATGTGTGATCGGTCAGAAAGGGTGGAATCCCAAAGTTCCAAAGTCCTGAGGAGGATCTACATCGTAGTTCCATGGGGAAAGTGTTTAACATTTTATTTGAGCAAGGAAGGATCGGAACCATAGGTTTAAGCCAAGAGAGGAAGGTAATAAAGTTCAGGAGTTGGCGTTTGGGAGAAACGGGGTATGCTAAGGTGAAATCTCCCGAAGCCCGAAGTCCCGAAGTGATGTGGACTGCTAACATCACTAGGGATGACGTGGATACATGGGAGGTGTTCCCCGTGTTATTGAGTTAAAGAACCTTTGTAAGATAGAATTGTAGTTAGAACATGACATATGTTACCCACCTGATTGGGCCGTGTATCAGCTTCATGTGTCCTACCACATGGCGCTTCAGGTGGTGGAACAAGGTAGTTAAACTTGGTGAAGAAGTTAGCTAGATCAGGGTTGCATTAAATTTGATCACAATATATCAAGATCGATGGTCGGGAGGCATTGCATAGATCGAATTTGCGAGACAGGTAATTCTACAGGGCGGTCTCACAATCCAAACCACGGTTTCCCAGAAGGGTTACGTGTCAGGGTGGGGACAATTGTAGAACAATCAGTGGGTTACTCCAAAGTTGCCAACCCATGTCCCTGCAATTTGAAAAGTACTAAATTTGATGTGACATTTTTAGTATTTATTAGTTCAAGCACAAAGACCATGAAACCCAGTGGACACGTGGCACCTAATCCCAAGGTCTCGAGAGTTGGTACTCTGAAGGAATTATGTTGCAGTTGCGTTCAGTCGAGAACTCTCAGAGTTTGGATTTAATCTCGACCATTGATTGGGAGTAGGTACGTGGAAACCGATACCACATTCCAGAGACTGAGCACTCCGAAAGGTTGGAGAGTATGGACATCCCAGAACTTCTGAAGCTCGAAATTCTATAATAAATCCCAACTGTCGGTTGTTGAGGAAGTTGTGGACCGTTTATCCACCACACTTCGTGAAGTTCGCCAACTCAGTGTTTGGGAGAATTAAGGCATGAAGTAGAAAGATCTCCTGAAGTCGAAGTTTCAGAGTCCCGAAACTCTCAAGGCTCCAGATAAACACCTATCTGATAGCACCGAGTCAAAACACGTGGTCACATGCAATTGAGGGATGAAGAAAAGGGCCTAGTTCCTGAAAACTGTGTTAAAAGTTGGGCACGGATTACCAATGTTAGGAATAGGTTTATGTTCGCGGCACTAGAACAAAACAATACATTGTGTATAGATATATGTTCATTACAATATACTAAATTCATACATTATTATGGTATCCATATAATAGTCTATATGGTAAACAATATATATATATATATATATTGATATGGATAGTGTTAGTGTTATGGTATCCACACGATAGTCTATATGGTAAGCGATGTATATCGTTATGTTTAGTGTTAATGTTATGGATAGACTATATGATATTCTATAGTCTACAATCTATTACGCATTGTATTATGGATAACATGACTTGACGTAGACATGGTGGTTATTATAAGGGCTATGATAGCCCTGGTTGCATTTTTTATTTAATACAAATAAGTGTATGATTCTAATCCAATAATGATGATAAATCTGTTATGCATACAATAAAGGAATAAATATATGTTTAATGGATTATATATGTGTCACAATCAAATGGTGGAGAGACAAGGAACTTTAATGTCCCCTAACAATTTTTTTATTTTTTTGTATTTTGGGAAATTTGGGGTACATTACAGGTATGTTTCTTGGACATAGTTTGTGGCCAAACTTTATGACCACTTTGACTCTAACACACACCATTTAGGTTGTTTGACCAAGTTAAATCATTCTGGGAAAGTGGAATACTTTATTGCCGCATTTGAGCACTTAGATTTCATAACGGAGGGCAGGTCAGATGTTTTCTTTAGGGAATGATTTATCAGTGGCCTCAAAGATGAAATTCATTTCCATGTTCTCATGGCATGCCCCTAGACTTGGTTTGAAGCTACTCAATGATCCAAGTAAGCACAACCCATTGTATCCTCCTAGACCTGCAAACCCTCATTTCCTCTTCACCCCAAACCCACCAATTATGCCCCTCCTGCAACTCCACTCAAGATCCATAAATTAACCAAGGTTGAAATGGTTGAATGTCAACTCAAGGGTCTTCATTATAATTGTGATGACAAATATTTTCTCGGGAACAAGTGTAAGGAACATAAATTTTTTATGGCTGTGATTGAGGATTTTTTTGAAGAATATGTTGTTGTTTCACCTGTGGAGGAACTACCACCACCATATGACCTTACCCCACCCTCTAATCCACTAGACATTGACCTGGTTATTTCACTTAATGCCCTCATTGGATTCTCTACTCCCTAGACTCTCAAATTAATTAGTTACATCAAAAATAAGAAATTCATCATCCTTGTGAACAATGGTAGAACCCATAACTTTATTTATCGCTACATTTCCCAAGAAGTCAATTGTTACATCCGTGTCATCAATAATTTTCAAATCATGATTGTCAATGGTGGTTCCATGAAATTTGGGGTATGATGTGAAAATGTGCAACTCCAAATTGGTTATTATCACCTGAAATCCCATATGTTTTCTATAGACATGGGTGGTTGTGACATTGTTCTTGGTGTCTAATGGTTACGCACTCTAGGCCCCATTCTCATGGATTTTAAGGACTTGACCATGCAATTCCAATATGAGGGAAAACAATATAAGTTCTAAGGCATCACAACAGGCTCCTTGAGATCATCAATTCCCATTGCATGGAAATGCTCTTCAAAAAAGGTCATTCGACAATTATAGCCCAACTTCACTTTATTCATGTTGTTGAGACACCTTTTGTGCATCCCAACCTCCAATCTATCCTCTCCCTCTACCAAGTTGTTTTTACCACCCCCAAAGAACTCCCCCGTTCATGTCGAGTCCATAATCATTCCATCCCTCTCATGCTAGGAATTCTTACTCCCAATGTTCATCCTTATCCTCATCCCTTTTCCAAAAAGAATGAAATTGAGAAAATTGTTCATGAATTACTAGAATCTGGTGTTATATGTCCTAGTACTAGCCCTTATTCTTCCCGTGTGGTCATGGTATTGAAGAAAGAAGGTAATTTGTGCATGTGTCCTAATTTTCATGCCCTCAACAAAATCACAATCAAATACAAATTCCCCATTCCTGTCATTGATGTATTGGATGAATTGAGTGGTGCTCAGTAATTCACCCAATTGGATCTATGTTATGGCTACCACCATATCCGTATGAAAGAAGAATACATTCCCAAGACTTCATTTCACACTCATGAGGGCCAATATGAATTCTTGGTAATGACCTTTGTATTGTGTAATGTTCCTTACACTTTCCAAAGTATTATGAATAATTTCTTCCATCCTTTTCTCCATCATTTTGTCTTAGTTTTCTTTGATGATATTCTCATCTATAGTAAAACTTGGCCATCCCATCTCTCCCATGTGAATCAATTTCTCCATATACTCTCTAAGCAACAACTTTTCCTCAAACAATCTAAATGTGCCTTTGGTGCTTTAGAAGTGGAATACTCGGGTCATATCATTTGCAAGGATGGTGTCCGAGTGGATCCTAAGAAAATTGAATCTATGAAAGAATGGTCTCTCCCTAAAACTCTTAAGTGCTTGCATGGTTTTATGGGTTTAACAGACTATTATAGGAAGTTTGTTCGGAATTATGGAAAGATTGTAGCTCCTCTCACTTCTCTCCTTAAAAAGAATGGTTTCAATTGGACTTCAGTGGTGGATCATGCCTTCCAAGACTTAAAAGATGTTATGTTCTCAACCCCTGTTCTAGCCCTCTGAGACATCACAAATTCATTTGTATTGGAATGTGATGCTTTCGGGAAAATAATTTGAGTCATCCTCATGCAATATGGCAAACCTTTGGCCTTCAATAGAAAACAACTTTTAGAGCAACATTTGGTCCAATCCATTATTGAAAAGGAAATGTTATTTATTCTACATGATGTGGATCTCTGGTGTCCTTATTTATCAGGTCAATGATTCTAAATCAAAACTAATCATTAGAGTCTCAAGTATTTCCTAGAACAACCCCATGACAAAAAAATGGGTGACCAAGCTATTTGGCTATGATTATGAGATCATTTACAATAAGGGAAAGGAAAATATAGTGGTTTATGCTCTTTCCTGGAAATATGAAGAAGACAGGTCCATTTTCTCCCTCTCCTTCATTGTACCAAATTGTCTCGAAGGTGTTCGTCAGGAATGGCTACAAGACCCCAAAATTTATACCCTCCTCCACCAATTGTAACACAATTCTTCAGTTTCTCTGGGGTACTCTTGGCACTATTAAGAGATTCGCTACAAATTTTGTTTGTATTTATGCAATAAATCCCATCTTAAATCCATAGTGATTTCTTAACTTCATGCCTCACCCACAACTTGACATTCAGGGTTTACCAAAACCTATGAATGGGTCAAACATTATTTTTTGTGGGAGGGTATGAAATAAGACATCCACACATTTGTGGTTGAATGTGAGGTATTTCAATGCAGCAAGGGAGAATTTTTCAAATCTCCAGGCACACTCCAACCACTTCTAATTCCCCTTGCTATTTGGCGAGATATTTCTATGTATTTCATTGTAAGCTTACCTAAATCGGGAAATAAGTCAGTCATCATGGTGGTCATAGATCGTCTCTCCAAATATTCTCATTTTTGTGCTCATCAACACCCATTCAAAGCCTCCAAAGTGTCTCAAATATTCATGGATAATATCTTCAAGCTTCATGGCATGCCTAATTCTAATATCTCTGACAGAGACCCCACTTTCACTAGAACATTTTGGCAAGAATTGTTCAAGCTACAGGGCATCCAATTTCATATCAGCACTGCCTATCACCCCCAAACGGATGACCGGAATGAAGTTTTCAAAAAGTGTTTGGAAACATATTTGAGGTGTTTTTCATCTAAGAGGAAAAATTGGTGGGCTCAATGGTTACCCCTAGCTGAATGGTGGTACAACACATCTTACCATACAACTACTTGCATCACTCCTTTTGAAGCAGTATATGTCCAAAATCCCCCATTAGTTCTCTCCTATATGCCAGGGGTATCAAAGATTTAGGAGGTTGAAAAAAATATTGCAGTCAGTGAGGCTATTATTCGTGCCCTCAAAGAGAAAATTGTCATGGCTCAGAATCGAATGAATCATCAAGCATATCAAGGTAATTCCGGATGCCATTTTGTTGAAGGGGACCAAGTTTTTCTTCGAATACAACCTTATAATAAAACTTCTCTCAAAGCTAAACATTGTCATAAAGTTATGCCCAAATTTTATGGTCCTTATAAAGTGCTCAAGTGTGTGGGATCGTTGGCCTATCAAATAGCTCTACCTAGTAAGTCGAAGCTCCATCCTATTTTTCATGTCTCCTGCTTAAAAGAGATGATTGGAACTAATTGTCAAACTCAAACTAGTCTCCCTAAGTTAGATGGACAAGGTTCCATATTATTTCATCCACAAGAATTCTTGGTCCAATGATAACTTCGTCTCTGTCAGTGCACCATCCAAGAATTGCTATTCCAATGGAAAGATACACCTCTAGAAGATGCCACCTGGGAGTCAACCACCATTCTACAAAAATTCCCTCATCTGAAACCTTGAGGACAAGGTTGTTCTTCAAGGGAGAGGGCATGTTAGGGACCTAACCTTCCTAATCCCTCATGTAGGTATAATAATATAATTCCATGTAATAAATTCCAATATTAATAAGGCCTATAAATAAGGAAGAATAAGTCAAATGTAAGAAGACCTAATAGAAACTTCTCCTTCTAGAAGGATCTTCCTCTAGATTGTTCTTTTCGATAGATAGATTTAGTGTAAATAGGCATAGAGGGTATGATAAATCTTGTCTTAGATATTATTGTAATAGAGTGCTTCTATGTTGGATTTTTCCCCCTTGAATAAGCAAGTGAACATTTCTATCGTTAATCAAGGTGCTCTTTCTGGTGTTATTCTGGGTATATCATTGTTTCTCTAGCATTTCTATGCTAAAATATTTATGTTCTGCATATTATTTTTATGGAATACTACAGATGGAGGTTTTTTAATCCTTTTAGTCTTACACTTTCAAATGTTCTTCATAATGATTTTTTACTTATGATGCTTCCTTGGGAACCTTTTGCAGATTTCAAAGTATTTGATGATCCTATATGGTTGTTGAATTTGATGTTCTATTTTATTCCTTGAATGAGTTTTATTTTGAGGACTTTCGAAATGGATGACTTAAATGAACAACTTATATGAATTATGCATCATCATGATGTCATCATTTATGCTCAAGATCTCAAATGTTGATCATATTCTTTAGTTTCAAATTCCTATCTAGAATCATAAGATCATTAATCCTTTATATGAGTTTGTGTTTAGATACATGCAACTTTGATTACATTTATGTACAACAAGAATTTGTTTATGAAAGGATGAGATCATGGATGATCATCTTTGAGAGACTTCTTCTTCCTTGGATTGTTTGTGTTCTCATTTGTGGCTTGGTCCTTAGCTTCTTTAGCTTTTTCCTTTTCCTTTCCTCCTTCCCCTTTGTAGGTTTTGTCATGCCCTTATGTTCTAGTCTTGGATTCCAGATTGCTTCCCGTTGGGGGTTTGCTTGGTTTCTTGTTTTCTTTTTTTCCGTGGTTCGACTTGATAAACCCATCCTCATCCTGCTATATTTTGGTGTTTTTTGCTTCTTGTTTTTTATTGAGAGGGAATTCTCTAAATAGATTTCCATGTTCATGCCATCTTCTGCATCTGAATGGGATCTTCTCATAATTAATACTCTATATCCATTCATCATCCTTGAAATCCATGCTTCTAGCTTCTGGGAGTGCCCCCGATACATCCATATCTATCCAAATCCTTGCATAGGAGGTATATCTCCATTTTAGGGTTGCTTCCGATGTCTTCACATATTTTCCAAGTTTGTTCCTGATTTCTTCGAAGGTGGAGGGTAGCCAGTAGTCTAGCGGTAGAGAGTAAAGATGTAGCCAGATGGGTACATTCTTGAAGGTTTCTTTCTCTAGGGAGAATTTTTCCTTCCATGGCCGCATGTACAGTCCTGCTGAGGCATGGAAGTATGCCCCCCCCTCAAAAAATTTATCCCTGTCCTCCAAATTCATGAATACTATTTTGAAGAAGCCTTTTGAGCCTAGGTGAAGTTCCACTTCCCCTCTTGGCTTCCAATGATATTTTATCCAGTTGTGCAACATTCTTTCTATGGGCCACATACCCATGAACTTGCAAATTAGTGCATGTGTCTTCATCTGGTCCAAGAAGAGTTGTGTTTGTTGGTCTTCCAGTATAACCTTGGGTATCAATGATGTTTTAGGTTTACACGGGTTGCATCCTTCTGCCCATTGGGGTTCTCTGGTTCTTATGCTTCTTTATGGGTTTCTATGGATTCTTCCCCCATGTGATGCCTATTTTCTGGGTTTCTTTCCTGAACCCTAGGTGTTCATCATTGGTTCCTTGAAACCTCCGCCTTGTGGTCCTTTCCCCCTGTCCACCACTATCTGCTTGTATGAGGGGGTTCCATTACCGCCCCCTTTCGTAACCAGGTTGCGCTCTGTTGTGTCTACGACTGTCAAACCCTAGCTTACTCCTTTCCTAGTCTAGCCGCATGCAAAGATTATTAACTATTGCTTGAGTTATTTCCATTATGTTTCTGCATTTTTCTTCATTATGAATCTAACAGTGGTATCGGAGCATGATACTGATCTTATGGGCCTAGTAGTTTATCGATGCATTATAGTTTTTAGTGTCTGGTAGATCCATGGTAGTTTTTTTCCATGGAGTTGAGTTGCAATGGAGTTTGTGTGACCTGGGCATTCTAAGAAGAAGAGAGATTCCAACGTCTGTTCTACAAGGAGGATAGAGTGCGGCTGAGGAAATTCGTGTGAATGAAATTAAAGGTTGAGGGATTCCTTTGCATGAGAAAGTGCGAGCCTTTGAAGGAGAATCTACAACCAGGTAATGGATAATTGTTGTTTGATGAAGCTTATTGTTGTTTAATCAACGACAAATCTTCCCATTTGTCAATAAAATAAAGCATTGTCGTACATAGGGAAAATATTTACTAAATACTCACAGGACAATATGTTCTCATCATTTAATCAGCTCAAAAAATCATAGATATGACAGTTTATATTTTGTTTTTAAAGACAAGCATTTTCAATAATATACATTAGATATGCAACCTAGCTGTGTTGATAAGCCACGCATGTTTGGAGAAAATGTGTTTTTTGGATCTACAAGAAAAAGGATTGACCTGCAGCATTAAACGACCATCGACTGCGACCTCAATTTGCTCACAACAACCCTAATATGGTTTAACTCTATAGAACTAAACGTGAAGGGAACTGTCGAAGGCACTCGACTCATGGACGCATGGTAAATATTCGACTCACCATGTATGCATAATAAATAAACCCTAGGTGCCCAGGGTTATCTTTGTGAGAGCTATATCTATTGGGAGAATTGCAGTTGACCTCCTCTTCTTGCCTGCGATAGAATTCAATCTGTGTGAGAATTATTTTTCATCCAATAGAAACATATGAAAACTAAAACTGTAGTCTTTGTTGGAATTTGGTCGTTTCGTGTTGTTTGGTTGGTTTCTCGTGAATTAAAATAAAGAAGAAAACAATTTTGATGAGGACAACCATTTTGAGTCCAAGGATCATGGAGTCTTGAACGATGATGAGCTGGAAATAAATGACACAACCAAGAATTTGAGGTAACACTTTAATGTGATTTTTATATTTAAATTTGATTACCAAAAGACAAGATTCCAAGAAAGTCAAATTTGGGAAAGAGTGCTTATAAGGTCACATCAAATTCCAATTTTATTAATGTTAACGTGAGAGAGCTTGGGAATTAATTTTAAAGTTAACCTTTAACAGGTGATACTTTAAATAACACATTTTCAATATCCGTAGTTGATGATGTTTCATGGATATTATTGTATGTTGGATAGAGACATTGTTGTGGGGGGTAAAAGCCATTGTTGAGAGGAAGCACTGGATTGTCTCCAAAATAGTTGTTGTTTGCATAAAATATTTCTTTATGAAGGTTATAGCTTTATGCAATATTCCTTAAAAAAATTTAGACTGATATGTGGATTTCATTAAGTTTATTAAAAAAAAAAAAAGTGTATTTCGCGGGAAACTCAAGGAGTTATAAGGTTTTGTATGGAGGATTTTTCTCCATTTATTGTAATTGGAGTTATAAGTTTTTTGTTTTTTTTTTCCACATGTAAAGGTGTTATAAGGGATCCAACAAATTGCATTTGAAAAATTGTATTTGGTGTTATTGTTTAAGTTTTATACCTACCCAAACATGAATAAGGGGGTCTATCTTAGGATCTTTGTGTGCATCCAAGTAATTGGTTATCATATAGTTTTTGGCATTCATGCAATGAAGGATCGCTCTTGGCATGCAAAACAGGATACAAAATTAAATTTCGTGGCATCAACATACAAACATCTATCTTCCATATTCTTCATAGTGGCAAGAATTGAAGAAATATTTACAATATTGCGCACATTAATTAACTCAACTACAGAATCTACAATTGCAATAAACAAGTGCACTCTTAGTACAGTGATTACTTGTTTACAAGTAACGCACATGAATATTGATATGTTCAAACTTAAAAAAAAATTGTTGTTCGATGAGTTAAATCTCCTTCGACCCTAACAATGTGATTTCAACAAACAAAATGACATCAAGGATAAACATAATTAAGACGCTCAGTTGACTAGTGTTGACAGTCATAAACATGAAGATGAGTTGGATGAAGTCCCTATGAGAGAAAAAGTTGCGGATAAATGTGGCAAATAAATTATAATTGTTAAACCATGGGAAGAATTATGCTTTAAACGAGATCAATATGGATTAGGATATGAAAAAGATGTTGACAATCTTTTTCATATTCCTAATTATTTCGAACCTATTTGCTTTGTGAGTGGAGGTTTTTTGAATGATGATAAGATGACAGAGCTTGAGGATATTGGTAAGGAATAGGTACAGGATATTGATGATGATGATGTTGTTACAGATATTCTGTATAATGATAATCATCCAGATAAAGAACCCATACAGTGAAAACACTGTCACGGGTTTGGAAATCATAAGTCAAACTGTTTTGATCTTCACCAATGCAGATTTTGTGGGAAGACAAATCACCTCTCAGTAATGTGTCAAAAGTGCAAGAAGAAACATAATCATTTTGAATGGTTAGGGAATTGGCATTGGCATTTGGAAGCCAATTTATTGGTGCATTCTTATCGATGGATTTATACACAAGTACAGTCGTACTTGATTGGATATATTTCTACAGTTGATGGACATGAATGTTTTTTAGGATTGGATGATATAGGGTATGACCAGGGCCCAGTTGATGTAGTCTTTTGAGTTGAAGATCGAGTCTTTAGACTCTGCTCAAAGATGGTTTCTCAGATTGAGGGACCAATGTATGTTAACAGATAATCAAATAGGAAACAAGCATGTAGTCTCCTCACAACCAAATCAATGAAGTTGATAATGATGAGATGATAGATCAAAGTTTCGATCTTCATCCGTGTATACATTGTGAAAGCATACACATTGTTCCAGTAGCTT
>JASDQU010371127.1:62228-76729 GCA_032191745.1 Picea mariana
GTAGTAAGGGAGAGAGGGAGAGAGAGGGGGGGGATATAGAGTGAGGGGGAGAGAGGGTTATATGTAGGAGAGAGAGGGAGGTAGTGGGAGAGATATGGGGAGAGATTGAGTAAGAAAGAGAGAGGCAGGGATAGAGGTAAAGAGAGGGGGGGAGATAGAGGGAATGAGGGAGGGAGCTAAAGAGGGGTAGAGGGATGAATATAAAATGAGTGAGTGAGAGAGGTAAAAGAGAGAGGGGAAGATAGAGGTAGGGAGGGAAATAATAATTCTAGGAATGTGCATACATTCTAGAAACGTGCAGATGTTACTAAATCATACACATGCTCTTTTCATTCCAAATTTGTTTGGTGGAGTATTAAATCTAATGTACCTATTTTCTACATTGGTTGCCTCATATTTAGGTTTGGGATGACAAACCTAGTGAATTGGTCTACAAAGACACTAATTCCTATATTTTTATCAATACCTCTCAATATCTTTATTTTTTACATTATTTTTCTATAGGCTACACAAATCCATTGTCCATAAAATTACAAACACATATAGATTCAAATATGTATATTTAAAATATATAAAAGAAATAAAAATTAATATTTTTAACCATTTTTAATATATTTTCGTCTTCACATGTACCAAAATCTTAAAATACATACCTCTTTTATTCCTAAGTACTATTAATTACAACTCAAATTCTTACATATTTACTTGAAGATGCCACTCTAGAAGTAAATTGAATTTCATCATCAATCTTTAACATCACAACCACGGTGCAATACAATTGAAAATTTTCATTTACATTAATGGAATGGATTACTAGAAAAGGATCCAAAGAATTAGTTGCAAGTACTCATTTTGTAATTGACGTTACTAATGTTTAGAGGATTTTTTAACACCCCACAACTTGATATCAACACATGAAATTTATATTGAATTAGCATATGAACAAATGCCTATGAAATTATAATTCATGAATATTATCTTGTACCAAGAGAGGGAAATTATGTAAACCTGAAACAAAACAAGGATCTCGATGTGTTTACATAATATAAAAATTATACTTATTGGAAACATAAAATTACTCTCACCAAAAGACCAACTAAGAGTAAAACATTGTAGTTGTTTTATGAGAATCTCTTCACACATGGTTCTACATGCTACAATGATCAAAGAAAAAGCATATTAAGATTCCAATATTGAATGGTTTATTCATTGAAATTAACATTCAAAATATGACCTTAAATGTTTATCTCCTCCAGAAAAGAACTATTTCATTATGTATGACAAAAATATTTCCTCCAAGAAGATTTGAAGATCAACAAGAAAATGAAATATAACCATTACCCTATCTATTAGTTTAAAATGTAGAAAATAGAGAATACTATTAAAATATAATCACACACCATTCTCAAAATAACACAAATTTTTTCTCTAGGAAACCCAACTAGAAGGTGAGGTTTCTCTACTCTTTTTTCTCTAGTATGTAAATAATGCAAATAAAAAGGAGAAGACACTCTCTATGGAGTTACCAGGACCTATGACCTATTAGGCTACTACCAAAAATTAAACCCCTCTACTAGTCTCCCTAATTTCACACTCCCAATTGTTTTTCTCTACTATGGAACAAAATATAATAACATAGAATGGAAGCCCTTCTCCTCCTAGCAACCCGATATTTAACATAGACTGATATCCATCTTGGGGTAGGGATTTGACTTCCTCAACCCTCAATTGTATTTAGTTTTAGGAAATTATAGAATATTATTGAAAATACATATGTCTAGCCCAATATGTGTGAGTAATGGGGGATGATGTTGCATTGTCTTGTAACATGGTGGTCAAAATTATAGGTCAACTTGTGGGATAGTCAACATGATAGTCAACTTGTGAGTAACTTTTGCATACGGTCTTCGAATGATGGGATTTTTGCACCATTGGAAAAGTATCAATGTGTAAATATTCATTGGGTTTGAGCTTCTACTAGGAAATTTTTGACCCCAAAAATGTCATTTGATGCCTCAAAATGGCTCTGAGAGGTTTTAAACACCAATTTTCCAAACTAGGACCTGCCACTAAATGACCTTGCAAGTTGATTCCTCCAATTTTTCCACTCTGAAAGCATCAAGAAAAATGAAAAATAATGTAATGATCCAACACAGATCATTATTACTAATAGTGTGTCTTCCATATTAGAATGAAAAACCTTGCAATGGATTTTTTACTACCAACATAGCATTCATACTAATTACAAACATAGAAAATGTGAGTAGTATAAACCAATACCAATATAAAATAATGTACAAATAGAAAGGTAATGTACTAAAAAAACATATCTAAAATGCTAAGGGATCCAAACCTCACCAATATAGAACATTGTATTGATATCTCCATAACCTAGATCATGCCTTTTTTTCTCACAAAGTTGAAATGTCACAATTTTAAAAAATTATAATACATAATACATAAGCATAAATAATGGTAGATTAATCAACTATCATATTAATACATGATTAGACCTAAACAAAACTCAACCTAGATCATCTCTAGATGCAAAATCTAAATGTCATTGATGTAATCTAATTTGGTCATTAGTATCAACATGAATATCTATATTAGTACATCAACAAGATGTGAATAAATGAAGACGTGCATCAAAATTGGACATAATTTTTTTGTATCTTATATCATCCAACTCCATATGCTCAAATTGAAAATTCTCAAACAAAATTAATAAGTGAAATGAACCTAGTCGAACTCATTTCTAAAAAGAACATAAAAGTTGTTGAATGAAATGGAACTATATTGAATCCTATTTAAACAAAACATTTCTAAATAAAATAATTTTTTTATGAATAAATTTGAAAACTTCACATGGATGGTACTAATGAGCTTGAATTTGTTGAAAAAAATACTTTTACTAGTCAAATATGAACACTATTTCTTCCAAATTGTTAAAAAAATAAAAAAATCTCTTAAATACATGTAGTTATAGTATTACAAAAGTATTTTTTTAAGCATGAGATGTTTTTAAAATTCCAATACTACACAACACTTCTTAAACATGAATAAAATAAACTATTTAAGTTTTTGTCTCGTATTCTAATAAGCTATTAAGAGGAAAAAACAATTTGTCTCATCGGTAATAGATGGATATGTCAATATAAAAAACACAAAATAAAATAAGTTTTGTTTTTTTTGAAATTCCAAATGTTCATAAAAGCACAAAATAAAATAAAAAATTTATGATAAAATTTGAAATGAAACCTCATAAAATAGGAAAGCTTCCTAAATACGACTCCTCAAGCATGAATAAAGTTAACCGTTGAGTTTTTGTCTCATATGCTAATAGTATATTAAAGAGGGAGGGATGGAAAATAATTTTGTGTCATTGTAACGGGTGCATATTTCATAGAAGCAACAATTCAAAATATTTTTTTATGATTCAATTCAAAATATGTTTTTTTTTATGATTCAACATAAAGTGAACCTTTTAGTTTTTGTTTCATATGTTAAACGGTCAGTTAATGAAATAGAGGAAAAGGCAATTTGTCTCATCTCCAATGAATAGTTCGAAAGAGAGGACGAAAAAGAGGGAAACTATCTATCCGTTGAAGGGAGATGGGAAAAGCGATACATATATCTCAACTCTTACCTTCTTTCAACATTTTCATGCTCCTCCTATATTTGGTCTAGTCTCGAGTGTGGGGTTGTAAATTGTGTGGTCGACTCTGAGTCCCTACTCTATCTACTCTGGTGTATTTATATGGTTTTGTATCTAAGTTTGTAAATTGTGTGTGGTCGACTCTGAGTTTGAGTCCGAGTCTATGTTTATTCATGTCTATGTCTGAAGAGGTTGGATTGGATCATTCAATGGAGAAAACAACTTCAAGGTTGGTTTGTATACTCAGTAATTACAACTCTCTGAACGATGCATTTTATTTTTATTTCCTTTGCCTTGGCTTCTTTTCAGAAGCCCTAGTGGTTAGTTGTTTGTTTGTAAATTCATTAAGAAATTTTCATATCTTCTTGTGTATCTCAAATATCATGCATAAATTTAATTGAAATTATTTCATGTTCGGCTCTTCCGTCTCTCAAATTTTATGCATGGCCTTGCTTTCATTCTGTCAATTTAATTCATTTGTTAGAAATATCATTCCAGAAGAAATAAGTCTATGTTGAGTGTGAGGGTTTCGATGTAAGAAGTGGTAAACTAGGGTTAGCTCAATACTTTTCCTCTACTGCAACATTGGTGTAGCAGACTCTGTGCAGACGACTGGTCTCGCTGTCAATATGCAGCAGACAGGCGAGGGGGCGCAAACCCCCTCCTATAGAAATGTGGTGATTAGTGGATCTGGCCATAGCACAATGGGACCGGGTGGGCCACGACCTGCCTTTGAACATACTCAGCCGACGCAATGAAATATCCCGAGTATTGAATCTAGTAAAGGAAAATCGGTGGACATCGATCCAGAACCATTCTGTCAATTTTATTGAAATTATTTCATGTTCGATTCTTGCATATCTCAAATCTCATGGATAGCGTTGCTTTCATTCTGTCGATTTAATTGAAATTATTTCATGTTCACTTATCTCGAATCTCATGCATAGCCTTGCTTTCATTCAGTCAATTTAATTGAAATTATTTAATGTTCGGTTCTCCTCTTTTTAGATGCGAACTGCCATTGGTTTGAAAAACTTGATAGAAGAAGAAGGAAGGAAGTACATCGTTCGATATGGTTCGATCCCTTTGATATGATTCGACATCCTCGTTCTTGAACAAGCCCTTTGAATCCCTCCTTGAACAAATCCGAGCCCTTCTAAACAAATCTCCACTACAGGTATGTATGGCTAGAGCTTCTCTTTTTAATAGTTTAACCTTACGGCTCCACGTATTTGCCATATTGATTAAATTTAGGTTTTCATTACAATAACTTAACACACCTATTTAGTTGTTAACACGCCCGTATAATCTTTCTCATTGATTTAACCAGTTGGGTTTTGCTTTATCCACCTGTTTAGTAGTTAGCCTCCCTATATTATCTCCTTTTGGGTTAACAAATATTTTATTTCTTTCTGATTAGCTTAATCTGCATATCACGTAGTGTAACAGCCCATATTTTCTTATTATCGAATTTAGGTTTTCTATTAGTTTAACCCGCCATGACTATATATATTTATATTAAGATATTGAATTTTCTTTTAGTTTAACTAGCCATGGATACATATATTGAACTTTTATATTAAATATTTCTCATGAACATTTTGTTTAACACCATCTACATTAACTCATTAATCAACTAATCCGCATATACTATCTCTTGATTAGTTTAACCACAGATTACTCTGTGTTTCTTAGCATTATATTTGGTATTTTTTTAATTTTAATTTTAAATTAAAAAATCAAAGTTTCAGACATGCAATGCAATTTAATTCCTTATAGGAACACGTTTGATTTATCATTATTCTCATGTCTCGTTATGCTATTGATTTTTATTTTTTAATCACCTACAGTGATCATTATTTCTCATGTCTCATTATGCTATTGATTTTTTATTTTTTAATCACCTATAGTGTTCATTAAATGTCGACATGTTAATCACCATTACACCTCTTTTTACCTTTTCTTTCTTTTTATATAAAATTTAATTATTACCTTTTTCAAGTCAAACCACGAGAATGGGTTACTACCTCTCTTTATAATCGTCTTTATGAATTATTATTACCTCTTTATATTTTTGTATGTTTATATATTTATATATTATATTTTTTATTTTCACGAGAATGGGTTATTACTTCTGTTTATAATCGTCTTTATGACTTATTATTACCTTTACATTTTTTATGTTTATATATTTTATATTTATTTTTTAAAGATAAAAAATAAATTAAGGTTAAAATTGTAATCACTCATCATTCAATGTCTAACTACCGTTTTTCCATTTATTTAGTGGCCATGCAATTTAATTTTTCTTTTTCCTTTTATATAAAATTTAATTATTACCTTTTTTTTTTAATCAAATTAGGATCATTACCTTTATATTTTTGTGTTTATAATTATTTTTGGTTTAGTTAATCAAATGAATAGAATTATTTTAAATAAATAAATAAATATTATTATTATTATATATTGTGTATTACATTTAATTTAAACACTTCTAAATAAAATATTATTTAAATTTATATAATATTTTTTGAATTGATTGATAAATTCATTATTTAAGTTAATTATTTTCTTTGTGGATTTTTCTTTTACATTAATAATATCTCTTTATGTTTGTTGTTATCATTTATATTGCTTTGTATCTTCTATTAAAATAATTAAATTTGTATTTCATATGACATAATTGCTGTGTGTTTTTTTACTTAATGGTAAAGAATAAGTTTGCACAAAGCTATGTTATATTAGAACTTTGTAAAAAAGATCTCATTTTAAGAAAGGAGGTATTATGTGAGGCTCTCGCTTGGGGTTTGGTCTTTAAGATTAAAAGGTTTAGGCTTAGGAATACAAATAGGAGTGAGGCTTAGGCTTAGGAATAAGATTAGGAGTTAGGCTTAGGAATATGGTTTAGACATGGGATTGAAGCTTAGGAATATTAGATTAAGGTAGGCTATGTTAGGCTAAGCTCTAGCATAGGCTCAGTTAAGCTAGGCTCTAGGTAGGTTAAGCTTGGTTAGGTTAGGCTGGGTGTGCTAGGATAGGCTAGGATGGAGTGTATTAATTTAGACTAGGATATGATAGACTAGGGTAGGCTACGATAGGGTAGGATAAGGTAGGATAGACTATGGTAAGTTAGGCTAGTCTAGGATGGTATAAGATAGGTTAGGTTAAGTTAGGATAAGAAGGATATGCTAAGATAGGATACGCTAAGGTAGGATATGATGGGTTAGGATAAGTTAAAGTAGGCTAGGCTAGGCTAGGCTAGGTTAAGGTAAGATAGCCTAGGATAGCTCAAAGTAGGATGGATTAGGCTAGGCTAGGTTAGAGTAGGCTAGGCTAGGTTAGAGTAGGCTAGGATATGCTAGAGTAGGTTAGGGTAGGATAGGCTAGAGTAGAATAGGCTAACCTAGAGTAGGATAGGAAAGGCTAAGGTAGGGTGGATTAGAGTAGGCTAGGTTAGGCTAGAATAGGTTAGAATAGGATAGGATAGGCTAGAGTAAGCTAAGAAAGAATAGGTTAGGCTAGTCTAGGCTAGGATAGGCTAGGAAAGGTTGGGCTAGAGTAGGCTAGGTTAGGCTAGAGTGAGACAAGATAAACTAGAGTAGGTTAGGCAAGGTTAAGGTAGAGTAGGCGAGGTAGTGTAAGGTAGAGTAGACTAGGGTAGGCTAGAATAGGCAAGATTAGGCTAGGCTAGGTCAGTTTAAGGTAGGGTAGGGTAGGATAGGCTAGGATAGGATAAGGTGAGATAGACTAGGCTAGTCTAGGCTAGAGTAGGTGAGGTTAGGCTTGAGTGGGCTAGGCTAGGCTGGGGTGAGCTAGATAGGTTAGATTAGGGTAGGTTAAGACATGGTACACTAGGTTAAGGTAGGGTAGGATAGAGAAGGTTAAAGTAGGACATAGTAAGGTATGCTAGTATAAGGTAGGCCAGGATAAGTTATGGTAGACTAGGCTAGGCTAGATTAGGCTAGGCTAGGTTAGGCTAGGTTAGGTTAGACTAAAGTAGACTAGGATATGCTATTGTAGAGTAGGTTAGGCTAGGATAAAGCAGGCTAGGCTAATCTAGAGTAAGCTAGGCTAGTCTAAGCTAAGCTAGAGTAGGCTAGGCTAAGCAAGAGTAAGCTAGGCTAAGCTAGAGTAGTCTAGGCTAAGATAGAGTAGGCAAGGCTAAGTTAGAGTAGGTTTGGCTAGGCTATGTTAAGATAGGGTAGGCTATTTTAAGATAGGCTAGGATAGGTTAAGGTACGGTAGGCTAGTTTAAGCTAGGCTAGGCTACAATAGGCTAGGTAAGAATAGAGTAGGCTAATATAGGCTAGACTAGGCTATACTAGACTAGAGTAGGCTAGGCTAAGCTAGAGTAGGTCATGCTAAGTTAGAGTAGGTTAGGCTAGGCTAGGCTATGTTAAGATAGGGTAGGGTAGTTTAAGATAGTCTAGGATATGTTAAGGTAGGGTAGGCTAGTTTAAGTTAGGTTAGGCTAGAGTATGTTGTTAGGATAGGCTAGGCTCGACTAAGGTAATATAAGCTAGGTTGAGTTAAGGTAGGCTAGGCTAGGCTAAGTTAATGTAAGATAACCTAGGCTAGGTTAGTTTAGAGTAGTTTAGGCTAGGTTAGAGTAGCCTAGGCTATATTAAGTTAGGGTAGGATAGAGTAGGCTAGGCTATGTTAAGTTTGACAAGGCTAGGTTAAGGTAGGCTAGGCTAGGCTATGCTAGAATAAGTTAGCATAGGTTGGGAAAACTTAAGGTAGGGTATGTTAGGCTAAGGTAGGCTAAGCTAGAGTGAGTTAGTTTGAGGTATTCTAGTCTAAGGTAGGATGGGATAGGATAGGATAGGATAGGGTAGGAATGAGTAGGCTAAATGAGGTTAAGGTAGGGCAGGATAGAATAGGCTAGACGAGGTTAAGGTAGGGTAGGATCGAGTAGGCTAGATGAGGTTAAGTAATAGTAGCAAAGGCTAGTTTAAGGCACGATAAGGTAGGTAAAGGTAAGATAGGCTAGGCTAGGCTATGTTCATCCAAGCTAAGTTAGTTTAAGATAAGTTTGGATAAGATAATCTAGGGTAGGTTAGAGTAGGATATTATAGATAGAGTAGGCTAGGATAAGATATAGTAGTTTAGGCTAAGCTAGAGTAGGCTAGGGTAGGCTAGAGTAGGCTAAGATAGGTTAGAGTAGGGTAGGGTAGGATAGAGTAGGTTAGGATAGGATAGAGTGCATAGGCTAGTCTAGATTAGGCTAGGTTAGGGTAGAATCGAATAGACTAGAGTATGCAAGGATAGGATAGAGTATGCTTGGATATGCTAGAGTAGGCTAAGCTAGGTAAAGGTAGAGTAGGCTAGAGTAGGCTATGCTAGTTCAAACTAAGATATGTTAGGCTACACTAGAGTAGGCTAGGTTAGAATAGAGTAGGCTAGGATATGCTAGTGTAGGATAGGATAGGCTAGAGTAGGCTAGGTTAGACTAGAGTAGGATAGGCTAAGCTAGAGTAGGCAAGGCTAAGTTAGAGTAGGTTAGGCTAGGCTATGTTAAGATAGGGTAGGCTATTTTAAGGGCTAGGCTATGTTCATTCAAGCTAAGCTAGTTTAAGATAAGTTTGGATAAGATAATCTAGGGTAGGTTAGAGTAGGATATTATAGATAGAGTAGGGTAGGATAAGACATAGTAGTTTAGGCTAAGCTAGAGTAGGCTAGGGTAGGCTAGAGTAGGCTAAGGTAGGTTAGAGTAGGGTAGGGTAGGATAGAGTGCATAGGCTAGTCTAGATTAGGCTAGGTTAGGGTAGAATAGGATAGACTAGAGTATGCAAGGCTAGGATAGAGTATGCTTGGATATGCTAGAGTAGGCTAAGCTAGGTAAAGGTAGAGTAGGCTAGAGTAGGCTATGCTAGTTCAAACTAAGATATGTTAGGCTATGCTAGAGTAGGCTAGGTTAGAATAGAGTAGACTAGGATATGCTAGTGTAGGATAGGATAGGCTAGAGTAGGCTAGGTTAGACTAGAGTAGGATAGGCTAAGCTAGAGCAGACAAGGCTAAGTTAGAGTAGGTTAGGCTAGGCTATGTTAAGATAGGGTAAGCTATTTTAAGCTAGGTTAGGCTAGAGTACATTAGGTTAGGATATGATAGTTTCAAATAAGGTAATATAAGCTAGGTTGAGTTAAGGTAGTCTAGGCTATGATAGGTTAATGTAAGATAGCCTAGGCTAGGTTAGGTTAGAGTAGCCTAGACTATATTAAGTTAGGGTAGGCTAGAGTACGCTAAGATAGGTTAAGGTGGGCTAGGCTAGGCTATGATAAGTTAGGCTAGGTTGGGTTAAGTTAAGGTAGGGTATGTTTTTCTAAGGTGGGATAAGCTAGAGTGAGTTAGTTTGAGGTATGCTAGTTTAATGTAGGATAGGATAGGATAGGATAGGAAAGAGTAGGCTAGACAAGGTTAAGGTAGGGTAGGATAGAATAGGCTAGACGTTGTTAAGTAATAATAGGGTAGGCTATTTTAAGGTAGGATAAGATAGGTAAAGGTAAGCTAGGCTAGGCCGGGCTATGTTTGTCCAAGCTAGGCTATGGTAGGTTAGAATAGGATATTCTAGGTAGAGTAGGCTAGGATAATATATAGTAGGCTAGGCTAAGCTAGAGTAGGCTAGGGTAGGCTAGACTAGGCTAAGGTAGGTTAGAGTAGGGTAGGGTAGGGTAGAGTAGGGTAGGATATGCTACAGTGCATAGGCTAGTCTAGATTAGGCTAGGTTAGGGTAGAATAGGCTAGACTACAGTATGTTAGGCTACGCTAGAGTATGCTTGGATATGTTAGACTAGGTAAGCTAGATAAAGGTAGAATGGGATAGAGTAGGCTATTCTAGTTCAAAATAAGACTTGATAGATTAAGTTAGGCTAAGAAAGGATAGGATAGGATAGGATAGGTTAAGGTAGGTTAGGAAAGGATAGGCTAGGTTAGGCTAGGTTCAGTTAAGCTAAGGTAGGATAGGCTAAGGTAGACTAAGATAGGCTAAGATATGTTAGATTAGACTAGGCTAGTCTAGGATAAGGTAATGAGTAGGCTAGACAAGGTTAAGGTAAGGCAGGATAGAGTAGGCTAGACAAGGTTCAATAATAGTAGGGTAGGCTATTTTAAGGCAGGATAAGATAGGTAAAGGTAAGCTAGGCTAGGCTAGACTATGGTCGTCCAAGCTAGGCTAGTTTAAGATAAGTTTGGATAAGTTAGGATAGGGTAGGTTAGAGTAGTATATTCTAGAAAGAGTAGGCTAGGATAAGATATAGTAGGTTAGGCTAAGCTACAGTAGGCCAATGTAGGCTAAGGTAGGTTAGAGTAAGTTAGGGTAGGCTAGTGTAGGGTAGGATAGGCTAGAGTGCATAGGCTAGTCTAGATTAGGGTAGGTTAGGGTAGAATAGGCTAGACTAGAGTATGTTAGGCTAGGCTAGAGTATGCTTGGATATGCTAGGCTAGGATAGGTTAGGTTAAGGTAGGTTAGGAAATGATAGGATAGGGTAGGATAGGCTAGGTTAAGCTAGGTTCAATTAGGCTAAGGTAGGATAAGATAGGATAAGATATGTTAGAGTAGACTAGGCTAGTCTAGGATAAGGTAATGTATGTTAGAGTAGGCTAGGCTAGTTTATGGTAGGAGTGACTATGTTTAGGTAGCCTAGACTATATTAGGTTAGGCCACCATAGGATAGGTGAAGGTGGGATAGGATAGGATAGGTTAAGATAGGATAGGCTAGGTTAAGGTAGGATAGGCTACGGTAGGTTAAGGGAAGACATATTAGGATAAGTTAGGTTATATTAGGCTAGGGTAAGTTAATGTAGGCTATGATAGGTTAGAGTAGGATAGGATAGGCTAGGCTAAAGTAGGCTAAAGTAGGCTAGTATATCTAGAGTAGTCTATGATAGGCTAGACTTGGCTAGAATAGGATTAACGAGGTTGTGCTAACATAGAATAGAGTAGACTAGGCTAGTTTAGGGTACGCTAGGCTAGGTTAGACTAGGTTAGGATAGACTAGACTAGGTTACGCTAGGATAGGAAAATCAAGGGTAGGGTAAAGTAGGGTAGGATAAGTTAAATTACAGTAGGATAAGTTAAATTACGGTAGGCTAGAGTATGTTAAATGAGGTTGATGTAGGCTAAGCTATGTTAGGTTAGTTAGGCAATGTTAGGCTAGGTTAGGCTAGTTTAGGCCATGATACTTTAAGCTAGGATAGGGTAGTCTAGGATAAGGTAGGATAGGCTTGGCTAGGCTATATTATGTTAGGCTAGGCTTGAGTAGGATAAGCTATGATTGTGTGCAGTAGGATAATCTAGAGTGGGATGGGATAGGTTAGATTAGGATACACTACACTAGAGTAGGCTAGGTTAAGGTAGGGTAGGCTAGGGTAGGCCATATTATGCTATCTAGGCTAGAGTTGGCTAGGCTAGGCTATAATAGGCTATGTTATGTTAGAGTAATATAGGCTATGTTAAGGTATGGTTGGATAAAGTAGGCTAGGCTAGTTTAAGGTAGACCAATATGTTAAGGTATGGTGGGCTTGGCTAGTTTATGATACCTAGGCTAGGCTAGGCTAAAATAGGATAGGATATGATAGGGTAGAGTAGGGTAGGGTAGGATAGAGTAATATAGGCTAGGCTAGAGTAGGCTAGTCTAGGCTCGGATAGAGTAATCTAGGATAGGCTAGAGTAGGCTAGGCTCGGATAGAGTAATCTAGGATAGGCTAGAGTAGGCTAGGCTAGGTTTTGCTAGAGTAGGCTAAGCTAAGATAGAGTAAGTTACGTTAGGCCAGGTAAGGTAGGAAAGAGTAGCATAGGCTAGTTTAACATATTCTATGCTAGGTTAAGGAAGGGTAGGATAGGATAGGTTAGGATAGATTAGGATAGGGTAAGCTAGGCTAGGCTATTTTAGTCTAGTTTAGGTTATTCTAGGTTAGGCCAAGTTAATATTTGCTAAGGTAATCTACTTTAATGTACGATAGTGTTTTGGACACAAAAATCCTCCATTCAATTTGTTGTTATAAGAGAAAAGAAAGGGGGCCCTACTAAAATTTTAACTATAATGACTAATCCTCTACTACTACGAGCCTAATGATTATTCTTTAACTCCCTTGAGAGAGTTGAGGGTTTGAATATTTATTGATGATTTTATTTGATGGAGGTTTGTTAATCCTTTTAGTTTTACACTTTAAAATGTTCTTCATAATGATTTTTTACTTATTATGCTTTGTTAATATTTGTATGATGAAATTAACAAGTTTCCTTGGGAACCTTTTACAGATTTCAAATTATTTGATGATCCTATATGACTGTTGAATTTGATGTTCTATTTTATTCCTTGAATGAGTTTTATTTGAAGGAATTTCTAAATGGATGAATTAAATGAAGAACTTATATGCATTATGCATCCTCATGATGTCATCATTTATTCTCAAGCTCTCAAATGTTGATCATATTCTTTAGTTTCAAATTCCTAGATAGAATCATAAGTTCATTAATCCTTTATATGAGTTTGTGTTTAAATACACGCAACTTTGATTACATTTATGTACAACAAGAAGTTTATGAAAGGATTAGATCATGGATGATCATCTTTTAGAGGCTTATTCTTCCTTTTTTTCTACATTTGTAAACAAACTCAACACTTATTCATAATTTTCTTAAAGGGAAAGGAAAATAATGTAATGTTTATGATACATTGACAAGTGGCTTCTTCCTCACATAATTGATTCTATTCTTTCTATGGTATCAAAAGAAAGGTTGTAGAGTCACTGTGTTTACATGACCTCTTAAGCCTTAAAGTGCATGGGGAAATCCATTGATCTTATTACTTTGGACTAGAATTCTCTCTATTCATATCTCATCTATCATTTGAAGCCATCATTCAGCAATCATAATTAAGCCTTTTCCTTCCCAAACCTCAGTTGGATTTTATTTTATCACCATTGTATTATTTTCTATATTATAT
The DNA here is from genome assembly GCA_032191745.1 of Picea mariana. Taxonomy (NCBI): domain Eukaryota; kingdom Viridiplantae; phylum Streptophyta; class Pinopsida; order Pinales; family Pinaceae; genus Picea; species Picea mariana. The sequence goes on from JASDQU010371127.1 coordinate 75,834, forward strand.
TCCAAGGCCTAAATATTATTATATTTTATGATATTGTTGGAACCATCATCTATGTTTATGGCCTTTATCCTTACTTCTATATCCCTCATCGATAAGTACATTAAGATTTGCTAACAATTTTTTTGAGAACTGAATCTTGCAGGGCTATTGGATCCACCTTTTTGGAATCTTCCCATCAAGAAATCAGACTATCTACCCTACTCATCCTAGTTCCTGAAACTCAAAACCTCACTATCTAATGAAATCACCTTTCCTGTAGTCCTATCTCACAAGCTCATCATATTTACCCTTATCGGGAATCCACTTTCAGAGTTTTGAGTGTGCATTGTTTTAAGACTTGTCCACATCCCAAAGGTTGAAATCCTATCGGGATCCCCTCATAAATTTCATCTCATTAGACTAGAAAACTGAAGTCCCCTTTTATTTTTTTCGAGACCCGAAAGTCATGAGCCTCTTTTGGTTTCTCTTTATAGGTTTCTTGTATTTGGGCTCCCATATTTATGAAATCCAAAGCCAAAAGACTTATCGATATTATCAGATGTTGAAAATTATAATATTGTCACCTGATTCTTTCTCTTTAGTTGTCACATCGACATTCATACATTGTCATTTGACGTGGGAGCTTGTTCCCTGATCTTATCATATTCCCTCTCCTTGTAAACTTATCGGATTTTCCCTTTGATATTTCCCCCTTGATTGGATTGACATATCCCATGCTCGAGGCCATTTTCAAACTCCTTTTTACTATATGGGTCACCCAAGTTTGTGATGTTAACATGTCATGTGAAATGTTTTCCCTTTACCCCATGCGTGCTAATGTTTTTTTAATCTAGATTCACACAATATCGATCTTGATTTGATGCGCCTAATTGACTCAGCACCTGATCATTTGGAAT
>JASDQU010371127.1:79334-98267 GCA_032191745.1 Picea mariana
CTGCCTTGCTGCTGCTCTCCTGCTACCTGCTACACAGTCCAGTCCTGTTGCAAACACAGAAAAATAATTGCCCAAAACTATTTTCCACCCTGCCAACTAGGAAAACGACCTAGCTCCAGGATATCTACGGATATCCTGACCCTCCGAGCCCAAAACCTCTAGCAACTCGGTGCCTGCGTGATCAATATGTCACAACCAGCAAATCCCGTGCCTCAATCTGAGCACACCAATCTCACAGCCCCTCTCGGCTCTCTGCAATACTCAGAGCTCTCCAAACTCATGGCCAACTTCCCATAGAATGATCCCTCCTCCCAACTCCTTCCCCCCCCTTATTCCTCCTTCACCACCTTCCCTTCATTTACTCCCCTACCTAATAACTTATCCCATTATTAATTATCTTATCCATTCATTAAATATCTTATATCTTCTCGGGATTCTTATGTGATCCCTTCTTGTATACGCAACTTAATTTTATGTTATATTTTATTCTCCACCTTTTATTTAATACTTAATTAATTAATTAATTAATTAATATTTAAATGAATCATTAACCATCATGACTAACTCATTAATAATAATCAATTAGAAATGTTATTTTAAGACATAAATGTAGTTTAGCTAATCTTTTAGGATTATATTATTAAATTAATTATACTTAATAATCAAGGGTCGTTACAATTTAAATATCATGACTAGTGTCAAATGCATTTGGGACTATTCTACATTTGTGTTTGTCATTTAAACCTCTTGAATATTTGTCATGTGAACTATTTCTGTGTACAATATTTATATTTGAGATGTTTAATTTGTTATGATTTATGATGAATACAGTGGTAATGTTATGGGTTCAGTCTACAACTATTTATGATTTAATCTACAACATATTGTTTTAACATGTTGTTGATTGGCATGAATGTTTTCTGTAATTAATGACATTATTTCATACTATGTTCATTCCGTAATTTTCTCCTTTGTAGGATAAGTTATAAGTAGTTAGATTAGATTTAGATTTAGATTAAATTAGAATTGTTAGGGGAAACAATTATGTATTTCTCTTTTTCTTCTTTTAATTATTAGTGGAAAACATGCCCACATACTAGTTGAAAAAGACACCCAAAATAAGAGTAGGTATGATTGGGATCTACTATCTGGCATTCTCTCTTACCTGATTAACAAGCCATTTGGAACCATAAAAAAAATGACACTAGAAAGAGGGACATATGACAAGTTGACCCTGTGGAGTCATTCTTATTAATTATTTTATTTATTAATGGCTCCTTCCCAAAACCCTTTATGGAGATGTATTTCTAGTTTTGTACCTCGTGACACTCCTATAAAGTTAATTAATCTCTTTTCAAAAATTAAATTTAACGGGCACGGTTAAACATTTGCATTTGAACATAATTTTTCAGTTCTGAAAAGTTTGATTGTCTCATAATATTACCCATGAAGGTGTTATATGCAGGTTGTTCACTCCCACATTCGTAGGCTGAGCCAAGATATGGTGTGAGACTTTGTGAATTGCCTCTATTCACACATGGGAGAAATTTATGCATGCATTTATGAATTCTTTTAAGAACTATAATTATTATAAATTGTGTGAAGAAATATTATATCTTAGGAAGAAAAAAGATGAATCTTTAGAAGAATTTTCTTTAATATTTATGCATATTCTCTATAGATTTAATTTGGATATTATGCCCTATGTCAATAATTCACTTCTACTTTTGATTTCTCTTTCTAATGAATATGATTAGCTAATGGATGAAGAATTCAATTTGTGCCTTAATTCTACTTTACATGTCGATTTGGATTCACATGAAGATGTTGAGGATACTAATGATTTGTTTGAACAATGTAAATTTGGACTTTTCTTCAATATGGATGATATAGAACAAATATAACATGCTTTTTCAAAAGAATCATATGTATCCTCCCACCACTACATCCCCCCTTCTTTCCTTGTGATGAAAAATAAACCTCTTGTGTAATAAATTCAAGTTTATATTTTTTTGTATCTAACCAAGAGGAGAGTTTTTCTACTTATAATGGGACACTTTGGGTCACACCGATGGTTATGCAAGGTTCTCATTATCCTATCTTATATTTTCTATCATAGGAAATGGAGGAGGAAGATATGAAAAAACACATGTATGTTGATCAATCTGTTAATGAACAAAATCTAGACACACATGACATGAAACCTTCCTCACCAATGGACAAAGTGGAAATAATTTATTTTGATCTCAGTTGTTCGACTATTATAAACTCTCCAATTTTAATTTAGATAGATCAATAATGTTTTCCTATTGTTTTTGGATTATTTATTGAGCCTTCTTGTTCTGAAAATGATTTTGATTTTCTCCTTTGTTCTAACCATGAGTATGTTTTGAAAGATATTTCACATTCTCATATTTTGTAGGAAAAAAACAAAAACCTTGATCATTCCACTCAAGGAGAAGAAATAAACATACAAGGCATAATGATTTTAGCAAAAAAATCCACTTTTTTCCTCGAAGAGGAAAATAGTGTTGAGGAAGAAGGGGTTTATTGTGAAACCATTCCCAGTGTGGAGCCTACCAATTGACTATCTGTCATGAATGTGCTTAATGAAGAGGAAATACCATTCAAGGAAGAACCTTTTGGAAATGTTTATTGTTCAATAGAGGTTTTTCATCTTCTTAATGATTATACTTATTATTTTTTGTATCGTCATCCCTTTAATGGTTTGATATTGTAGGAAGCCACCCATTATCCCATTCAAATAAAATCCATAGGTTTGACCCCTTATGAAGTACTTGAAGGTGGTAAGGTGCATATAATAGATAAAGCGGATAAGGCCTCTTCCCATGAATGCAATAATTTTATTCCTTATCAACCTTTTTTATGGGATGAAGGAAATGTTGTAGTAGATGTATATCATACCATGCCTTCTTCTATTTCATCTTCATTTTTTTATTAATTAGGAGTCTTCTTGTTCAGGTAGAGCTTTAGTTGAGATTGTTGATGTTAGTGTATTCCACCATTGTCTTAAAAATATTCCTTATACCATGGTGGGTGGTAGTCCACATATATAGAGTAGGTCAGACTAGGCTAAGCTAGAGTAGAATAGGCTATCCTAGAGTAGGCTAGGAAAGGTTAAGGTAAGGTAGGTTAGAGTAGTCTGGGCTAGGCTAGAATAGGCTAGGCTAGGCTAGAGTACATTAGGCTAGTCTAGGATAGGATATACTAGAATAGGGTAGCATATGCTAGGATAGGATATTCTAGGTTAGAATAGAGTAGGCTAGGCTAGGATAGAGTCCGAAAAAATATGATAGAGTAGGATAGGAAAGGTTAATGTAGGGTAGGGTAGGTAGGGTAGGGTAGAGTAGGCTAGGCTTGGCTAGAATAGGAAAGAGTAAATTAGGTGAGAGTAGGTTAGTATAGGATAGTTTAAGGTAGTCTAGGATAGGCTAGGCTAGGATAAGGTAGGATAGACTAGGATAGTCTATGCTAGATAGGATAGGTTAGACTTGAGTGGGATAGGCTAGGCTAGAGTGAGCTAGGATAGGTTAGATTAGGCTAGGTTAAAATATGGTAGGCTAGGTTAATGTAGGGTAGTCTAGATAAGGAAACGATAGGATATAATAAGCTAGGATAGTTTAATTTAGGCTAGGATATGTTTAAGGTAAGCTAGGATAGGTTATGGTAGGTGAGGATAGGATAGGTTAGGTTATGATAGGGTAGGTTAGGTTAGACTAAAATAGGGTAGGATTGGATATGGTATAGTAGGCTAGGATAAGTTATTCTATGATAGGATAGGCTAGAGAAGGCTAGGGTAGGCTAAACTAGAGAAGGCTAGGATAATCTAGAGTAGGAAAGCCAAGAACATTCTTTAAATTACATACGTGGTTAGCCCCATATGCATGAGTAACGAATGATAATTTGGGATCCTCTCATAGCATGTTGATCAATGGTAGGTCAATTTGTAGGAGGAACAACTTTTTCATAAGTTCTATGATTGATGCAATGTTTGCACCATTGGAAAGATATCAATGTGTACAATAGAATCATTGGGTCCTAAATACAATTGAGAAATTTTTGACCCTAAAAAATGTCGTTTATGCCTCAAAATGGCTCCAAAAGGTTTCAAACCCCATTTTTCCAAATTGGGAGATACCATTTAAATGACCCCACAAGTTRATTCCTCCAATTTTTTTCCATTCTGAAAGCATCAGGATAGATGAAAAATAATATAATGATCTAATCTAGATCATTATTACTAACACTATGTCTTCCATACTTTAATAAAAAACCTTGAAATATTTATTTCACTACCAACATAACATTCATACTAATTATGTGACTCTTCCATAAATCATTACAAATAAAGAAAATGCTAAAAGTATAAACTGGTACCAATATAAAATAATGTACAAATAGAAAAGTGATGTACTCAATAAAAATATCGAAAATGATAAGGGATCGAAACCTCATCAATGTAGGACATTGTATCGATATCTCCATCAACTAGAGCACACCTTTGGTTTTCACAAAGTTAAAATGTCACAATTTTAAAACATTATAGTACATAAGACAAAAGGATATATAATGGTAGAGAAATCACCTATCGTATTAATAGCTCAACATTAAACCTAAACTAAAATAGGGTAGGATTGGATATGGTATAGTAGGCTAGGATAACTTATTCTATGACAGGATAGGCTAGAGAAGGCTAGGGTAGGCTAAACTAGAGAAGGCTAGGATAATCTAGAGTAGGAAAGCCAAGAACATTCTTTAAATTACATACGTGGTTAGCCCCATATGCATGAGTAATGAGGGATGATTTGGGATCCTCTCATAGCATGTTGATCAATGGTAGGGCAATTTGCAGGAGGAACAACTTTTTCATAAGTTCTATGATTGATGCAATGTTTGCACCATTGGAAAGATATCAATGTGTACAATAGAATCATTGGGTCCTAAATACAATTGAGAAAGTGTTGACCCTAAAAAATGTTGTTTATGCCTCAAAATGGCTCCAAAAGGTTTCAAACCCAATTTTTCCAAATTTGGAGATACCATTAAAATGACCCTACAAGTTGATTCCTCCAATTTTTTTCCATTCTGAAAGCATCAAGATAGATGAAAAATAATATAATGATCTAATCTAGATCATTATTACTAACACTATGTCTTCCATACTATAATAAAAAATCTTGAAATATTTATTTCACTACCAACATAACATTCATACTAATTATGTGACTCTTCCATAAATAATTACAAATAAAGAAAATGCAAAAAGTATAAACTGGTACCAATATAAAATAATGTACAAATAGAAAAGTGATGTACTCAATAAACATATCAAAAATGCTAAGGGATCAAAACCTCATCAATGTAGGACATTGTATCAATATCTCCATCAACTAGAGCACGCCTTGGGTTTTCACAAAGTTAAAATGTCACAATTTTAAAACATTATAGTACATAAGACAAAAGAATATATAATGGTAGAGAAATCAACTATCTTATTAATAGCTCAACATTAAACCTAAACAAAACCCATCCTAGATCATCTCTAGAGGAAAAATCTAAATGTATTGATGTAATATAATTTGGTCATAAGTGCCAACATGAATATGTGGATTAATACATCAACAACATGTGAATAAATTAACATGTACACTAAAATTGGACATAAATATTTTAATCCCTATATCATCGAACTCCATATATTCAAATGAAGAATTCTCAAATAAAGTTGATGAATGAAATATACCTAATCAAATCCCATTTCTAAAAAGAACATAATTTTTTTTTGAATCAAATGAAACTATATTGAATCCTATTTAAAAACAAACTCTATAATTAAATTCTAAAACTTCAAATGAATAGTGGTAAATAATGGGAGTGCTTAAATTTGTTTGAAAAAATACCTATCATGAGGCATTTTAGTAGTCAAATATGAACACTATTTGTCCCAAAATTCTCTTAAATACAGTGTTACAAAATATTAAATACATGGAGTTATATTCTTAAAAAACAAACTCTATAATTAAATTCTAAAACCTCAAATGACTTAAATACAGTATTACAAAATATTAAATACATGGAGTTATATTCTTAAAAAACAAACTCTATAATTAAATTCTAAAACCTCAAATGAATAGTGGTAAATAATGGGAGTGCTTAAATTTGTTGGAAAAAATACCTATCATGGGGCATTTTATTAGTCAAATATGAACACTATTTCTCCCAAAATTATCTTAAATACAGTATTACAAAATATTAAATACATAGAGTTATATTCTTACAAAAATATTTTTTTTTAAGTATGAGATGTTTTTAAAATTCCAACCCTACATAATGCGTCTTAAACATAAATAAAATAAATTATTTAAATTCGTGTTTCATATACTAATAATCAATTAGGAGGAAAAAACAATTTTATCTCCATATTTCATTAAAAAACAAAATAAAATAATTTCTTAGATAAAATTCGAAATGTTCATAAACACCCAAAATAAAATAAAAAACTTATGATAAAAATTAAAATGAAACCCCAATAAAATAGAATAGGAAAGCTTGCTAAAGAGGACGCTAAAGACGACGCCTCTAAAGCACGAATAAAGTTAACCGTTGAGTTTTCTTTTTTAAAGTTAACCGTTGCGTTTTTGTCTCATATGCTAAGTATGAAAGCTTGTTAAAGACGACGCCTCTAAAGCATGAATAAAGTTAACCGTTGTTTTTTTTTTAAAAGTTAACCGCTGCGTTTTTGTCTCATATGCTAATAGTCGGTTAAAGAGGGAGGGATGAAAAAGCATTTTTTCTCATATGTAACGGGACGGATGGGTATTTCTCGGAAGGTACAAAATAAAATGTCTTTTTATGATTCAATTTGAAATCAAAACTTGAAAAATCGCATGAAATCCGCAACAGACGATGCCTTAAAGCATGAATAAAGTGAACCGTTCAGTTTTTTGTCTCATATGCTATGCTAACAGTCAGTTAATGAAAGAGAGTAAAAGGCAATTTGTCTATATCTAATCAATGAATAGTTCAAGAGAGAGGAGGTAAAAGAGGGAACTATCTATCTGTTGAAGGGAGATGGGAGACTTTTATATATATTACCCTCTTTCAACATTTTTCCTGCTCCTCTATTTGATCTGTGCTGTTTTGAGTAAGAGCTTGTAAATTGTGTATGGTCGAATCTGAGTCTAAGTCTACGTCTAGTCGTGCATATGTCTGAAGAGGCTGGATTGGATCATCCACTGGATAAAACAATTTCAAGGTCGATATACTCAACGATCACTACTCTCTGAATGATACATTTTATTTTTATTTTCTATGCTTTGTGTTTTTTTTCAGAAGAATTAGTTGTTTGTAAATTCATTAAGCAATTTTAATCTCTTCTTCTGTATCTCAAATCTCATGTATATTGCTTTCTTTTTTTAATTTAATTGAAATTATTTCATGTTCGGCTCTTTCATCTCTCAAATTTTATGCATAGGGTTGCTTTCATTCTTTCAATTTAATTAAAATTATTTCATTTTGATGTATCTCAAATCTCATGCATAGCTTAGCTTTCATTTAGTCGATTTAATTGAAATTATTTCATGTTCGCGCCATTGCTCTGCAAACCGCCATTGCTCTGAAAAACTAGATAAAATAAGGAAGGAAATCAATCCTTCTATATGGTTCGAGCCTTTGATATGATTTGACATCCTCATTCTTGAACGCGCCCTTTGAAACCCTCCTTGAATGAATCCGAACCGTTCGAAACAAAACTCCACTACAGGTATCTATGGCTGGAGCTTCTCTTCTCAATAGTTTAACCTTATGGCTCCAAGTATCTGCCATGTTTATCAAATTTAAGTTTTCCTTATGGTAGCTTAACACACATATTTAGTAGTTAACACGGTCGTATTATCTTTCTCATTGATTTAACCCACTTGCTTTTTCTTTATCCATATGTTTAGTACTTAGCCTCCCTATATTATCTCTTTTTGGGTTAAAGAACATTTTATTGATTTCTGATTAACTTAATCTGCATATGAATCGCCTATCTTTTCTTATTATTGAATTTAGGTTTTATATTAGTTTAACTATCTTTTCTTATTATTGAATTTAGGTTTTGTATTAGTTTAACTATCTTTTCTTATTATTGAATTTAGGTTTTATATTAGTTTAACCAACCATGGCTATATATTAGAAATTAATTTTTTTACTGGTTTAAGCAGCCATGGGCATGGGCACATAAATTTAGACATTGAATTTTTATATTAAATATTTCTCATGAATATTTGTTTAACGTCATCTCTATTAATTTATTAGTCAAATAACCCTACCATCTCTAAATTAGTTTAACCAGCATTTTAGTTCCTTTTTAACGGATAACACATTTCTTAGCATTGTGCTTGGTATTTTTTAATTTTATTTTTAAATTAAAAAATAGAAGTTTCACTCATGGAATTTAATTCACGTTTTATCTCTCATTATTGTCTTATGTCTCATTATGTTATTGATTTTTATTTTTTTATTTTTTTAATCACTTAGTAAAGTGCAAAATATACATGTTAATCATCATTACTATTTATATTTAAAATTTAATTATCACATTTTTCAAATCAAACTTTATATTTATCATTACGAGTTATTATTATTATTATATATATATATATATATATATATATATATATATATATATAATAAATTAAGGTTTGAAGAGATTGGAACCATATAATACAGTGGTCAGTGAATGTCTACATCTCCATCACCATTAGGATTTATCTCTCATTACTTAGTTTAGTAACCCTGTAATTTAGTTTTTCTTTCCCTTTTATATAAAATTTATTTATTAACTTTGTCAATCAAACTAGGAGAATGAACGATTTATAAGTAAATAGAAAAAATATTTTATTATGTATTATATATTATGTTTAATTTAAATATTTCTAAATAAAATATTTTTTAGTTTATATAATTTTTTTAATTTGTTGATAAATTCAGATATATAAGTAAATAAAAGAATTATTTATTATATATTCTATATTATATTTAATTTAAATGTTTTTAAATAAAATACTTTTTTAAGTTTATATATATATATATATATATATATATATATATTAATTTGTTGATAAATTAATTATTGAAGTTAATTATTTTTTTTCATCATTTTTTTCTCATAATATTTTAGATTTGTTATTATCACTTATATTGTTTTGTATCTTCTATTAAAATTATGTAATTTTTATATTATACAACGGATTTCTTTATGTTTGTTGTTATCACTTATATGGTTTTGTATCTTGTGTTAAAATTATGTAATTTTTACATGACATAATGGATGTGTGTTTTTTTACTTCATGGTAAATAATGAATTTGCACAAAACTATATATTGTTATATTAGAAATTTGTAAAAAAATATTATCATTTTAAGAAAGGAAGTATTATATGAGGCTAGTGTTAGGAATTTAGGTTTGTGGCTTGGTATTTAAAATTAAAAGGCTTAGGCTTAGGAATAGGATTAGGAGTTAGGGTTACGATTATGGTTTATACATGGAATTGAAGCTTAGGAATATTAGTTTAAGGTAGGATAGGCTAGGCCAAGCTCTAGCTCAGGCTAGGTTAAGCTAGGCTCTAGAGTAGTTTAGGGTAGGTATACTAGGGTAGGCTATGGTATAGTGTGTTACTTTAGGTTAGGCTAGGATAAACTAGGATAGAATACACTAGGATATGGCAGGAAACACTAGGGTAGGCTAAGGTAGGATAAGCTATGATAAGGTAGGGTAAGGTAGGCTAGTCTAGGATGGTATAAGGTTGGTTAGGCTAAGTTAGGATAGGATAGGAATGTTTATGATAGGCTAAGGTAGGATAGGATAGTCTAGGCTAAGTTAAAGCAAGATAGGCTACGAAAAGTTAAAGAACGATAGGATAGGTTGGGCTATCTGAAGGTAAGATATAATATGATAGCTTAAAGTAGGATAGGTTAGGCTAGGCTAGCTTAGACTAGGCTAGGATAGGCTAGTTTAGGAAAGGGTAGGCTAGAGTAGGGTAGTGTAGGTTACAGTGGGCTAGGATAGGCTAGGCTAGGAAAAAGAAAATAACCTAGGCTAGGGTAGGATAGGATAGAATAGTCTAGAGTAGGCTAGGAAAGGTTAAGGTAGGGTAGGTTAGAGTAGGTTAGGATAGGATACAATAGGTTACAATAGTCTAGGCTTGGATAGACTAGGCTAGGGTAGAGTAGATTAGGCTAATCTAGGCTACATAAGGCTAGAATATGTTAGGATATGCTAGGATAGGATAGGTTAGTGTAGAGTAGGCTAGGATAGGATAGAGTAAGACACGATAGGATAGAGTATGATAGGAAAGGTTAAGGTAGGGTGGAACAGAGTAGGATAAGAGAGAGTAGGTTAGGCTAGGCTAGAATAGGGAAGAGTAGGCTAGGAGAGAGTAATATAGTTTAAGGTAAGATAGCTAGGTTAGTCTAGGCTAGAGTAGGTTAGGTTAGGATTGAGTGGGCTATGCTATGTTAGAGTGGGATAGGATAGGTTAGAGTAGGCTAAGGTAAGATGGAATACACTAGGCTAGTTTAAGGTGGGCTAGGATAGGTTAAGGTAGGGTAGGGTAGGATAGGTTAAGCTAGGTTAGGATAGATTACGTAGACTAAGGTAGGCTATGATAGAAAATGGTAGAGTAGGATAGGATAGAATAAAGTAAGATAAGTTTTCCTAGGCTATACTAGACTAGGCTAGGCTAGAGTGGGTTACGATAGGCAAAGCTAGGGTAGGCAAGGCCAGGTTAGAGTAGGTTAGGGTAGGTTATTTTAAGGTAGGGTAGGCTAGTTTAAGATACGTTAGGATAGTTTAAGGTAGGGTAGGATACTTTAGGATAGGTTAGGATAGAGTATGCTAGTTAGGCTAAGCTATACTCGACTAAGGTAATATAATATAGGCTAGGCTAGTCTACGTTATGTTAAAATAGTCTAGGTTAGGTTAGGTTAGAGTAGGATAGGTTAGGTTAGAGTAGCCTAGGCTAGGTTAAGGTAAGATAACTTAGGGTAGGTTATCTTAAAGTAGGTTAGGCTAGGCTAGGTTAGACTAGACCAAGCTAGTCTAAAGTAGGCTAGGATAGATGAAGTTAGGGTAGGATAGAGTAGGCTAGGTTAAGTTAAGGTCGGCTAGGCTAGGTTAAGGTAGGCTAGGCTAAGGTAGGATAGTCTAGGATAGGATAAGGTAAGAGAGGTTAGACTAGGATAGGTTAGTCTAGGCTAGGCTAAAATAGAGTAAGCTAGGTTAAGGTACACTGGTATAAGGTAGGATAAGGTAAGATAGGCTAGATTAGGCTAAGGTAGAGTATGACAAAGTAAGCTAGGTGAGAATCAAGTATGGTATGGTAGGATAGGATAGGTTAAGGTAGGCTAGGCTAGGCTAGGTTAGTCTAGGCTAGTCTATGTTAGGCCAAGCCAGGCTAGTTTAGGATAAGTTTGGCTAGATTAGGCTAGGGTAGGTTAGAGTAGGATAGGGTAGGAAAGAGTAGAGTAGGATAAGATATAGTAGGCTAGGCTGTAAGGTACCAAATCTATTAAAATAATTGAAAATATAAATATTGTAAAGAATAACAACGAAAAAACATAATAGATGAAAACACAACACCAAAATAATACATTTATTAATAGGAAACTTTGTTCACTTTCCTCTTTGAGGAGCAAACCTCCAGCAGATCAGAGCTCTATTACAACAATTCTCAAGGAAAAACTTATCATACCCTCTACTCCTATTTATATTAAATCTATTTGTCCAAAAGAATAATGTAGAGGAACATCCTTCTAGAAGAGAAAACTTCTATTAGGTCTTCTTACATTTGAATTATTATTCCTTATTGCTAGGCCTTATTAATATTGGCCTTTATCACATGGACATATATTACTCAACCTATGTGAGGGGTTAGGGATTTTAGGTCCCTAACATGACCTTCCCCTTAAAAACATCCTTGTCCTCAAGGATTTACATGAGGAAATTGTTGTAGAATGGTAGTTGGCTCTCGAGTGACATCTATTAGAGTTGTATATTTCCACTAGAATAACACTTCCTTGATGGTGCATTGATTAAGACTATGCTCACATTGGTCCAAAACTGCTTGTGGTTTTAACCAGATGGAGCCTTCTTCATACAACTTGGGAAGAATGGTTTAAGTTTGGCACATAGTTCCAATCACCTTCTTTAAGAAGGATACATGAAAAATAGGATGGAGCTTAGAATGAATAGGAAAAGCTAACTAATAGGACACCTGTCCCACATGCTTGAGAATTGTATAAGGACCATAAAATTTGGGCACCGATTTTTGTAAATGGTCAACCTCGAGCGAAATTTTCTTATAAGGTTACAGTCGAAGAAACACCTGGTATCCTTTAGCAAATTGATGTTCGGAGCAATGTTGATCTGCTTGTTTTTTCATGTGATTCTGAGCCATGAATAAATTATCTTCGAGGGTATGGAGAATAACCTCTTGAACTGTAAGCATTTGTTCAACTGCCTAGACCTCTGAGACACCTAGCATGTAGGAGAGAACCGAAGGTGGATTTTTTTCAATATACTAGTTCAAAATGAGCCATGTTAGTAGTTGTATGGTAAGAAGTGTTGTACCATTATTAAACTAGTGGTAACCATCGAGCCCACTGATTTGTCCTTTCATATGAAAAACACCTCAAATATGTTTCCAAACACTTGTTGACAGCTTCATTTTGACCATTAGTCTGGGGATGATAGATGGTGTTGGGATACAATTGGGTACCATTTAGCCTAAAAATTTCTTGCCAAAAATTCTTGGTGAAAGTGGGATCTCGATCATAAACAATATAAAGAGGCATCCCATGAAGCTTGAAGACATGATCCATGAAAATTTTAGCCATGTTGGAGGCGATAAATGGGTGTTGAAGAGCACATAAATGAGCATACTTGGAAAGGCGATAAACGACCACCATGTTGACTAAATTATTTCCCAATTTAGGTAAGCCCACAATAAAATCCATAGAGATGTCCCTCCAAATAGTGGGTGGAATTGGAAGCGGTTGTAGTGTGTCAGGAGATTTGACTATTTATCCCTTGTTGCATTGACAAAAATCACATTTTTCCACAAAAGTGTGAATGTCTTGTTTCATACCATCATAGAAAAAAGAATGTTTGACCTAGTCATAGCTTTTGGTAAACCCTGCGTGCCCAGTTGCGGGTGAAGCATGAATATCATAAAGCATTGTGGATTTAAGTTGTGACTATTTACTTAAATAAAAATGACCTATGTAGCGAAGTTCGTCATTGTGCCAAGAGTAACCAGGGAAAACTGGAGAATTGGCTTGCAATTGTTGGATCAGATGCAAAAATTTGGGATCTTGTATCCATTCCCAGAAAAAATCTTGAAGCCAATATAGTACAATGAATGAGAGGGAAAAAAGGGACCCTTCATCTTCATATTTTCTTGAAATAACATCAGCAACCACATTTTATTTCCCTTTCTTGTAAATAATCTCATAATCATATCCAAAGAGATTAGCCACCCATTTTTGTTTCTCTGGGAAGGAAGGTCATTGCTATAGAAAATACTTGATGCTTTGATGATATGTCTTAATTTGGAAGCATTTCCCCAATAGATAAGGACGTTAGAGATCCACTGCATTTAAAATAGCCAACATGTCTGTTTCATAGATTGATTGGCCCAAATGTCACTCTAGGAGTTTTTTGATGGTAAAGTCCAAGGGCCAACCATCATGCATAAGGACTTCTCCAATTCCTCTCCCAGAAGCATCACATTTTAGGACAAAGGTATTTGTGAAATCAGGAAGGGATAGGACCAGAGTGGTGCACATAGACACCTTCAAGGCTTGAAAGGACTGATTAGTTGCGAGATTACAACTGAAAGAATTCATTTTAAGGAGAGAAGTGAGAGGCACTGCAATCTTTCCATAACTATTAACAAACTTGAGATAATAGCATGTTAAAACCAAAAAACCATGAAAGATTTTGAGAGTCTTGGGGCGAGGCCAATACTACATAGCTTCAATCTTCTTAGGATCCACACTGACACCTTCCTTTCCAACAACATGACCCAAGTACTCAACTTATGAGGCCCCAAAATCACATTTAGATTGTTTGAGGAAAAGTTAGTTCTAAGAGAGTAGATGTAGAAATTTACCCACATGACCAAGATGGATTGTACACGTTTTACTATAGATGAGAATATCATAAAATAAAACTAAGACAAAATGATGAAGAAAAGGATGGAATACATGATTCATGATGCTTTGGAAAGTGGAGGGAGCATTACACAAGCCAAAGTGCATGACCAAAAACTCATAGTGGTATTAATGTGTTTGAAATGTAGTCTTAGGAATGTCAGCCTCTTTTATATGTATTTGTTTGTAGCCAGAATGAAGATCAAGTTTAGTAAAGAACTCGGCACCACTCAATTCATCCAAGATATCATCAATGACATGAATGAGAAATTTGTGTTTGATTATGACTTTTTTGAGGGTGATAAAGTAAGGAAAAATGTCCCAAGAGATTTCTTTCTTAAGTATCATGACCATAGGAGAAGAATAGAATCTCTTACTAGGATGAATAACGTCGGCGGTGATAAATTCTTGAACAATTTTCTCAATTTCATTTTTTTGGGCAAAGGGATGACAATAGGGATGAACATTGGGAGGAATGTTGTTAGGGACAAGGGGAATGGAATGATCATGAAAACCAAAAGAAGGAGAAATTCCCTAGGGAGTGGAAAAAACAACTTGATATTTGGAGAGGATGGATTGGAGGTTTGGTGGCATGAAGGGTGTCTCAGTGGCATGAATGGAATGGAGTTATGCAATAATGTCGGAATGAAATTTTTTGAGGATATTTTCCATGCGATGGGAAATGATTATCTCATGGGAACCTTCTATTATGCCTTGGAATTCATATTGTTGGCCATCATGGGTTAATTTCATGGTTAATCATTGAAAATCCATGAGAATGGGACCCAAAGTAATCACCCATTCGACACCCAACACAATGTCCCAACCACCCATATCGATAGCAAACATATGAGATTTCATGTGGTACTTACCAATTTGGAGATGCACATTTTCACAATGCCCCCCATATTTCATGGAACCACCATTAGAAATCATGATTTGAAAATTATTGATTGCATGGATATAGCTACCAGTTTATTGAGCAATGCAACGATGGATAAAATTATGGGTGCTTCCACTATCAAGTAGGATGATGACCTTTCGATTCTTAATTTAACCAATTATCTTGAGGATTTGGAGAGCAGAGAAGACAGTGAGAGAATTCAAGGAAATGACATGTTCAACTTCGGGAGGATTGGACGATGGAGTCGTGTCTGTGGGTTTAGGTGACTCAGCCATAGGGGGAGCCTTGACATCGTCTTCATAAACATCCTTAGAGATGGCCATAAAAAAAAATTGTTCCTTACACTTGTTCCCGTAAAATATTTTTCATCAAAATTATAACAAAGGCCCTCGAGATGGAATTCAACCATTTCTTCCCTGATCAATTTCTGTATCTTTAGTGGAGTGGAAGGAAGAGTGGGAGTGATTGGTTTATGGCGAGGAATAAAGGAGGGTTTTATGGTTTAATAAGAGACAATCTATTGTGCTTCATTATGTTGAGTATGTGTTATATTCTTTGCACGAGTGGAAGTGTTTGTGTTGCATCGAGTATGTAGGGGGGAGAAATCCACCCGAGCGCAGGTTTGGCGGAAATGACCCAAATAAAATTATTTTTCCTTGGGAAACATGTCCCATTTTTACCTTGTTTTTTGTGTTGCCTCGATTTTGGTGTCCATTGTTGGGAGAATTTTCGGCACATAGTTTTTTTTCCGATGGTTTTCTATTTTCGGTTAAGGAATTAGGTTTGTTGACTAATATAGGCCATTGGGTTATGTTTTTGGATGTCATTGGCTCCTATATGTATATTGTATTGTAAACAATGTATCACTATGAATGAATATAGAATATGTTGGTTTTCGCGGTTTGGGTTTGCAGGGAAAAAATCTCTGTGTAATGTTTGTATTTTCCATTGTATTTTTTTTGTTCTTTTACTGAAAATTTGTTTGCAGTAAATATTGTACACGGTTAAAACTACATTTGGTATCAGAGATTTGTTGGCTTCAAGCATACGCCTTTGTGGTCAAGGGTTTGGCTCAAGACTGTGATAAGACTTGTTACAATGGGAGATCTGTGGTATTGATTTTTTAGGTGAAAAGAAATGGAAAGAAATTCGAAAATGCAGATCAAGAAGTTTAATGGGAAAATTTTTGAGTTGTGGAAGCTCAAGATGGAAGATCTGTTGGTGTACAGAGATCAGTGGATTGTGGTATGTCTAGGTACTGCACCTATAGGAACTTGATCAAATGATTGGAAAAATTTGGATCAGAAGGCGAAGAGCACAATCCGACTGTGTCTCTCAAATTTAGTATTACTGAATGTGTCAAAGGAAGCTACAACCAGGGATTTATGGGATAAGTTGGGGAATTTTTATTAGTCTAAGTCCCTATTAAATAAACTATTTCTGAGAAAGAAGCTATATAATTTGAGGATGAGATATGGATAGTCAATGCAGAGCATTTGAGTGCTTTCAATACCTTGGTAATTCAGTTAGTATCTATTGAGATTAAAATTTCATATGAAGATAAGTGTATCAGTTTATTTTGTTCTTTACCAGATTCGTGGGATAGTCTGGTTGTGACCATAGGTATTAATACAACTTACTTAAAGTTTGATGAAGTGGTCTCATCCTTGTTGTTGGAGGAGATANAGTCTAAGTCCCTATTAAATAAACTATTCCTGAGAAAGAAGCTGTATAATTTGAGGATGAGATATGGATAGTCAATGCAGAGCATTTGAGTGCTTTCAATACCTTGGTAATTCAGTTAGTATCTATTGAGATTAAAATTTCATATGAAGATAAGTGTATCAGTTTATTTTGTTCTTTACCAGATTCGTGGGATAGTCTAGTTGTGACCATAGGTATTAATACAACTTACTTAAAGTTTGATGAAGTGGTCTCATCCTTGTTGTTGGAGGAGATAAGACAGAAGAATATGGAAGGATAGAACATAAACACATTATTTTCAAGAGAACGCTCCCAGGAAAGAAATAGATCTAATTTCTCAAGTGGGAGATATAAGTCTAAGTGTAGATCTAAATCTCTCAGAAAGTTTGTAAAGGTGTATTGGAGATGTGGAAAAGAAGGGCACTAGAAGAAGCAATGTAGATCCACATTTGATAAAAATAAGGGATCTGAAGAATCTCCTTCTACAAAAGAAAAGACCTCCAAGGAAGAAGGAGGGGATGTGTACTTGGATTCTTCAATAACACATGCAGATCATGAGGAATGGTTGGTTGACTCAAGTGCATCCTTTCATATGACTCCCCACAGGGAGTGGTTCTATGAATATGAAAGATATGATGGAGGTAATGTTTTCTTATGTGATGATTCGACAACCAGAATCATAGGATGAGGAAAAGTCAATTTGAGGATCATATATGGAAGGATTAGAAAACTTCTTGGTGTTTTTCACATCCCAGGTTTCGCCAAAAATTTTATTTCTATAAGAAAAACGGATGATGCAGGGGTAAAAAAATTATTTGAAAATGAAACCTATATGATGGTTTGAGGAGAAATGGTATTGTTGAAAGGATTTCGGTTTGGAACTATGTATAAGATGCAAGGAAACACTATTAGTGATGGGTGTAATAGTTCCATTTTTCACGATATTTGAGTTGAATAAGAAAGAAATCCTACATTCTCTAGATAAAAGGTTATGTTATGTCATCAAATACCGAGGCATATCGGAGAGAAGGGTCTTCGACTACTACATGGTAAAGGTATGGTTGAAGGTATGTCTAAATTCTCTATGGATTTTGATTTCTGTAAACATTGTGTATATGGGAAGAAGAATCAGGTAATGTTCCCTTCTGGTGCAACGAGGGCATAAGGAATTTTATAGCTAGTTCACAGTGATGTTTTTGGACCTACATCGGTCAAATCATTAGAAAAATCGGTGTACTATGTCTCATTTATAGATGAATTCTCGAGAAATACTTGGATATATTTCCTCAAGAAGAAATCTAAAGTATTTGACAAGTTTAAAGATTTTAAGGCTTTTGTTGAGAATCAAACAAATAAAATAATTAAGGTGTTGAGAAAAGATAATGGGGGAGAGTTATGCAGGAATGAATTTGAATAATTTTGTAAGAAGTGTGGTATATAAAGGAATAAGAATACTATGTATACACCTCAACAGAATGGAGTTTCAGAAGGGATGAATAGGAAACTGATGGGAAAAGCAAGGTGCATTCTCAATGGTGTCGGTTTAGGGAATAATTATGGAAAGAGGTAGTGGGTATTGCATGTTACCTGGTCAAAAAATCAACCTCATCAGTGATGGATGAAAAGACTCCACAAGAGGTATGGAGTAGTAAGAAACCTTCTCTCACACATCTCAAGGTATTTGGATGTGATGCATATGTTCATGTTCCAAAGGAGAACATGAGTAAGCTAGATAAGAAGGCTGAAAAGTGTATCTCTATTGGGTATAAATATGGTCTCAAAGGTTATAAGATTTGGAACCTAGAAACTAAGAAGGTAGTTTATAGTTGAGATGTGGTATTTAGAGAAATGAAGGATGTTTTTAAAAAGAAATTCCTACCAAGTAAGGAAGAACCAAAGAAAATAGATTTTGATTTAAAGGATGATGATTTAGGCTCTACAGAAGAACAAGAATCAAAATAAGAATATCCTCATACTCCAATATTGAGAAGATAGGTTCGAGAAAGAAGGCTACCGAAAAGGTATACTCCATATGATTTTTCGTTCAAATTTTTCTTTGTCTATTACTGATGATGATCCTAGAACTGTCAGGGAGAAAGTGGATTCAAA
>JASDQU010371128.1:45240-55333 GCA_032191745.1 Picea mariana
TTAATTTATTATTAAGTTTCTCTTCAATTCACTAGATAACCATAGCATAGATAGCATCACTGAGAAATACACAATCACAAGAGACACATCATTTATCCTGGGAAACCCTCATGGGGGAGAAAACCCAACAAAAATTTCCTTAATATAGATAGTCAATACAATGCCAAGAGAATAAACCAAACAATACAGAAAGTCCTCTCCCACGTATGCACCTCTCTCTCTCTTCCTTCTTCTCCAACTGCAACTCCAAACTTGTGCTCTGATGAACAAGTGAGTGAGTGAACAAATGAGGCACTGACCTCTCTTATTTATACAATCTGGTAGGTGTGAACTGAGATGTCTTTTCACTGGCAGGGCCAACTTCTCATTCAGGGTGGTTATAACCACTTTAATATATTATGGGGGCCAACTTCTCATTTAGCCTATTACAATTAGGGTTTGACCAATCCGCAAAAGGGGATTTGGTTATTTACAATACCCGACATGATCAATCCACAAAAGGGAATTGATCTAATGAATAATACATCAATAATAAATAGAATACTCTTTGTAGTTACAATATTTCAACAATGAATATGTCACTTACAGTAGACACAAGGAGGGAAGACCTAGATCTGATTTTCCCCCTTTTCCTCCTAGCTCAGAGGAAAAGGAAGAGGCAAATAGGGAAGTAGATAGATGGATGGAGTGTGAGGTTGAGCATGAGTCATAGAGGATGTTAGTAGATAGATATGCGAGACCATAGGGTAGTGGTAAGGCCCCCATGGAACCAGAGGCAACCTTCATGCAGGTACTCAACAATCTACTAGTCAGTCAACATGCCATGACTCAATCCTTGGTGCAGATGGATGGTAGGTTGGATATAGTGGGCACACAAGCCCCACATGCAGCGCATGGGAAATAAGGGGTAGGTAGTAGACCCCAATCACCTACTCGCACATACAACTCTTCAAGTAGGATTCCTAGGCCATTGTGCCCCATTTTCCATAGGGAAACCCCAACAACAACACAATAACCGATAACATAGAGGCTGCCCACTCAGGCGAAGGACATTGCAGAGTACAAGAGGGAATCTGCAACATTGGGCTGTGACTTCCATCATGACATGACCCTGGTCAAGTATTGTGAACTTAGACTCAAGAATCGCCCCAAAGAGCCTCAGAGAAGAGGACAACAACAACAATAGGGACATAACATTGATTTCATCCGGAAATTTGGTAAACTCACTATACCTTCTTTTGACGGATCATCCAAATGCACAACAAGAGATTGGGTACAAAATCTAGACATGTACTACAAGCTCAACCAGATGACCGAGACAAAAGCCATCAATTTCACTACCCTACACTTGGAGGTTGAGGCACACAAGTGGTGGCATCATGGACTGGTGACGTTGGGACACAGTCACATCACCTCCTACAGGGAGTTCACAGAGAGACTCATGGACAGGTTTGACATGAGGGATCCATAGATCCATTTCATGGATCTAGCCCAGTTGAGACAAACTAACACAACAGAGGAATTCATCACAAAGTTTCAGCAGGTGGCAGTGGAAATGATAGATATATCCGAGCCTAGGCTGATCATGTTATTCACAAAGGGGCTCATAAAACCCTTGATAGAATGGGTGAAGGCATACAAACCTCACACCTTCCTAGATCCCATCTTATGCACTCGAGATTTGGCAGACTCAACGCCGAAGACTAAACCCTTTTCCAAACCCTTCGTACCATAGAGGGACTGAGACAGGAGGCCATTCTAGAGAGAATGGAAGGGTAAGGAGAACCTGGATGATGAGACGAGGTGAGAGCTTATGAGGAAGAATCTTTTCTTCACCTGCAAAGACCCTTGGGTCCTAGGCCACAGGTGCTTGGGCAAGGGAGAGATTCATTATATTGAGGTGGAAGAAGACAATGTGGACAGTGAGGAGGAGGAGCATGACAGTGGATCCTCTATCTCAGAGGAGGAGCCAACACAGGCCGAGGAGAAACCTCCACATAGACCACCGACACTGGCATGGAATCACCCACCGGTAGTGCCACAACCTCATGAGTAGGATAATAAACAAAAACCAACAAAGGGAGGAGTCATAGCGACCCTTTCTGGGGTTCCCAGGTATGATACCCTTTGGATCAGAGGGACTATTCATGGACATCAGACAATCTCCCTAATAGATGATGGGGCCACCCACAACTTCATCAATGCCTCATTAGTATCGAGGCGAGCACTTCAAACAGAGGAGTTTGAGGGGTTTGATGTTGCAGTAGTAGATGGCCATACAATGGAGTGTCTAGATAGAGTTCCAGACTTGAGATAAAGTTAGGAAACTGCATAGTGAGAGGCACATTTTATGTGGTTGACCTATTTGACAGAAATGTGGTATTGGGAGTCCAGTGGATGATCACATTGGGAAAAATCACCACCAACTACCAAACCTTAGAGATGGGGTTCAGAGACCGTGATGGGAAGAAGGTTGTTCTGAGGGGCATGTCGACAGGAGTGTTGACCACCTATTTCAACTATGGGGTCAACTCCATGTGCCATGATGATATGTACCTGATGGTGCTACTAGTTTGAAGACTTGTTGGTTCTACAAGGAAATTTTTGGCTTTAGCACATGTTTTTGTAATTGGAATTTTTGCTCCTCTGCATGGGAATATAATGTAATGGGTCTGCATGGATCATAGTTTAGGTCGATTTCCTAGGAATTTATCATTAGAGGAGTTCCTTTCATCGGGTGTTTTTTTTCCTTGGGTTATTAATTTGGCCTAACCAACCTTATTAGTTTCCCTTGAGTTTTTCACTCTCACAATAATCCTCCGAAGTGGTGAAAGGCGCTCTAATGGTCAAGCCCTATGGTAGCTAGTGTCTAGGAATATTGTAAATGACCATTCTAGACATCTTCTAGAGTCTTGTGGAATTCCGCTGACTTTTAGTAGTTTTTTTTTTTTAAATTTTTTAAAATTACCCATTTAATAGTAATTTTAATTAATTTTTGATAAAAATTGTAAAAACTGCATCCTTGGAATTTTGATAGGGGTATTTGTGCTCAAAATAAATATAATGAGACCCCCTACACCCTTGGAGAAATTTTCAACTCAATTGGACAAGTTTTGTTAGGTGTTTGTCCATGATGAGTCTAAATTAGTCTAAGACAACAATTTAATTGTTGGAATTGACAAAGTCAAACTTGTCAAATTTAGAGAAAGAGTGGGAGAACTTACCCAAACATTTTCCTAACCCATTCCTAACATTTCCCAACCCTCACATCACCCCCTCACCTAACCATTAAGCAAAAACGCCACTTTCCCTAGAGAGGCACACCCTCCTTCTAGAATGTCTCCAAAAAGTAAAAAATTAATAAAAAAATTAATGGAAGACTTATTCTATCCCTTGGTGCGCCTCCCTAGACCCCACAACTCATCACTTGACTTGTCAAATCCTTCCAACTCATGCCAACTCATTACCAAAACCCTAAAAGTGACTATTCCTTGACTTTGTCTTTTTCTCTTGGATGTGTGACACTTGTAACTCATCCAAGAGAGGTCACTCTTGGCTCCCAAATATAAATAAGACACCCCCCTCCCTCTTTTCACACATCTACTCTTGGTATTGTTACTATGCCAAAATATCTCTTCTCTCACTCTTCTCTCCCTCTTTCTCTTGCTCTTGTTCTTCTCTCAAGCTTGTGGAAAGTATTTGTCCAAGCTTGCTATGGAATAAAGGAAATATTTGGAGTATCCATGGTGTTGAGAGTCTTCTTGGTGCCATCTTGCTACATATGAGGTGATCTTGTTCTTGTGTATTTTTTTTTTCCATGCTTAGCTTTGAAGATCTATGGTAGGAATATTGAACAAAGTATTTTGCTTGTTTAGGTTTGTGATAGTATTTTCATAGATCTAGTGAGCTTCTTGGTAGTTATTTCAAAATATTTTGATTTAATATCTAGATCTACTCACTTCCTATTGTTTCTTGTAGCTTAACATTAAAGATTGACAAGGTTGTCTAGGGTTTTAACAAAATATTTCAGATCTGAAAATCTCTCTTTTTACCCACTTAAACCCTCTAAAAATATTTGTTTCTTAGTTATGTTCTATTCTATACTTCTTGAGACATTCTAATATACTTGGATAGAGTTTTTAAACATATTTTACTTGCTAAATTTACACACAAAATTTCTGGTTATTACAATATAATTTTTCACAAGTTTTGTCACTCTTTGCAGCATTTCCAACAAACTTTTGCTTGCTGATTTTTTGCAGGTTGGTGACATTTGGGAGTGATTATGGCCTATTTGGGACATCTACAAGTCAAATATCAGCCTCTCAAAATTGGGTAACAAATACCCTCTTATTCTCTTCCCATTCTCACATATTTAACAAGCTTAAAAGGCTTGCATTTCTCTCTTGAAATAAATTTCTGCGTTTTCTTTCTTTTTGCCTACAACTTGGTGAGTGCTTGGCTAACTCAACCCCCAATATTGTAAGACTAAGTTAGCATTTGGTTTTTACTTCCTTATGTGTGCTTAATGATCTAAAATAATCTATATCTATAAGTAATCATTTAATGTTAGTTTAGGCCCATGGAGACATAATTAATTTACTTTGTTCATCTCACTCATTCTTTTCTTTGCAATCCATTTCCATTTAAGTGCTTTGCTCACAACTTAATAATCTTTAAAGTTCTTCTAATGTCTTTAAACTTACTTTTCTTAAGCATTGTATAATCTTGTAATATCTCCGTTCAAGCATTTTAAGTTTTCTTGCAATTTCCATTTAAGTACGTTACTTCTTTCAAGTCTTAATCTTTCAAATGCTTTCCTTTTGCAAGCACACTTTCTTTAAATCACAACAGTGTAATCACTTTCAACTAATCTAATATCAACTTAATTCACTTAAGCTCAATTTACTTTTAAATCCTAAAATTTATCTAGCTTGATATATCACCAACCATTGTCTCAACTTTTCTAACAAAAAGGGAATTTAAGAAAGAAGCGGGGGGTATTAGATCATGGATGGTCTCACAACACTTGGTGTCCTCCCTGTGGAGTACTTATTTTCCTAGATTGACCTGTGGAGATAGGGTATGGCCTTGTTTGCCTCACTTATTGAGCACCCAACAAATCTTTTGGTACAAGCCGGGAGAGTTCTTGGGTTGCCACTTAGTCTAGTATTTACACTTAACTTAATAACTTAATCAATCCTAAATCAATCCACTTAAACTTGGGTAATCGACATTGGTATCTTAATGGTTTATGCTTAAGTCATATTGCAAATACTTAACTTTTACATCTTTCATGCAATCGTACTTTAAGCATTTGTGGGTTTGACTAAATAATCTAAAAGTTGTGCTTTATCCCTTGGAGGCCTCATTTCAACGTTTAACTTTGAGCTTGAGTTATATTTTGGTGTGATTGGTCTCCTCCCTTGAAGTTGCGCATCCCTTGGAGGCTTCTTCATTGCTTGGAGCTTGTTGTTGTTGTATGCCAGTAAACTTCTCCTTGAGTTGTGCATCCTTTGGAGGCACTCTTGTTTGAGATAGTTGGCTTGATGTGTGGTGGTTTACTTAATCTTTGAGCAATATCTTCTTGATCCGCACATTCAACTCCATTTCTAGATTAGTGGCTAGTTAGTTGCTTTGTATCTTGCTTTGTCCATTTTTGTATCATTGTTGTATCTCTTACTTATTCTTTAGATTCTTTGACTTTGTAGATAATTGTAAATATTGTATCTAGTAATTCATTTTGTAATCTTTTGTAAAGTTTAATCTCCCTTTAACTTAGTTGACCCCTTTCCCAATCATAGGCACTAGTTTTAGTTGACTTAGGAAAAAGGTTTCTTGTCATTGAAAGTTTGCATTTGCATTGTTGACTCTCATATAGTATAGATTCCCCCATAACCTTTAATCAATTAAAATTAACTCCTAGACATAATCTAATAACTCACATAGTAACTAGGGTTTACCCCCCTTAGCTTCCCTAGGAGTAAGCCTAGATAGAAGAATTTCAAGTTGAGGTGACAGTGGGATTGAACTTAGACATTGTGTCTCTGAGGACATACTGAGTGGATCGAAACTTAGTCTACATTTGCAAGTGTGTATAAGGACGAAAATAAGGAGCAGCGATGAAAGTTTCAGCCAAGAGCATGGAGAGAATATTTAGACATGGGGAGGTAGCATATGTTGCATAGTGCTTGATCACTATGTGGAAGGATTAAGAGGGTCGACAATAGTATCAAACAGAGATCAAGAACTTGTTGGGACGACATCAACAGGTTTTTGGGTCGATTCCACCAGGGAGACCACCTGAAAGGGGGTTTGAGCACACCATTGAGGTGGAGGAGTTGGCCAAACCTATGATCACACCACCCTATCGTCATCCTAGGAGGTTCAAGGATGAGATAGAGAAAGAAATTAATGAATTGTTAGGGATGGGACACATCAGACCTAGAAACAATCCATTCGCTTCTTCAATTGTCTTAGTTCTAAAGAAGAATGGTACCATGAGGATGTTCATTGATTATTGAGCCTTGAACAAGAAAACCATCAAGAACCAGTATCCTATCCCTCGCATTGACGAGTTGATGGATGAATTGCATGGGGAAATTTTCTTCTCGAAGATTGATCTATGCTCTGGGTATGATTAGATCAACATTAGAGAGAAATACATAGAGAAGACGACATTTCGATGTCACTTTAGTCATTTTTAGTTTTTGGTTATGCCATTTGGGCTAACCAATGCACCATATTCATTTTAGTTTTGCATGAACCACATATTTAGGGATCAGTTGAGGAAATCAATCTTTGTTTTCTTCGATGACATCTTGATCTACAACAAGACATGGCAGGAGCATATGATGCACTTGGATTAGATATTGAACATCATGGAGGCAAAGTCACTATATGCCAAAGAGGTCAAGTGCGAGTTTGGTATGACAAAGCTATTTTACTTGGGCCACATCATTAGTGCACAAGGGGTACATGTACACGAGGAGAAGATCAAGGTCATTCTGGATTAGCCAACTCCCAAGAACATGACAAAGTTGAGGAGATTCTTCGGGTTATAAAGCTATTATAGGCGGTTTGTCATGGCTTTTTCTCATCTTGGATCACCACTGATGGATCTCACCAAGCATGGGGATTTCATCTGGATCGATGAGGCACATAAAGCCTTTGATCACATGAAGGAAGTCATGGGAACATGTCCTATGTTAGCATTACCATACTTCACTTTGCCACTTGTATTAGAGTGTGATGCATCCGACAAGGGTATTGGGGCAATTTTGATGCAGGGAGGNTGTATTTGAGAGCAGGAAGCTCAGTCAACCCGAGAGGTTGTACTCCATCTATGACAAGGAAATGATGGTAATCATGCATGCCTTGACCAAATTCAGACAATATTTGGTGGGTAACAAATTCATGGTCAATACAGATCACACTAGCTTGAAGTATTTCCTTGAGCAGAAGGACCTCAGTGAGCACCAACATAAATGGGTGAAAAAGGTACATGCATTCAAATTTGACATAGAGTATGTCAAGGGGAAGAAGAACATTGTGGCTGATGCACTATCTAGGAGACCTGCGACATGTTCTTTGACAGAGATTTGATCAGATTGGACATCCCACTTGTTAGTGGAATATTCCAAGAACAAGTTCGCTTGCGAGATTATGGATGGACAGATTCAGGATGACATGTACACAATAATTGATGATGTCATATTTTACAAGGACAGAGTCTACTTGGTACCAGATTCAGGGCTTAAGAAGAAGATCCTCGCAGCAGTTCATGATTCACCACTAGCAGGCCATTAGGGGTTTTCAAAACCTACATGTAGATCAAAGAGAGTTTCTCATGAAAGGGCCTCAAACATGGCATTATGCGGTACATCAGTGAGTGTGTGACTTGTCAGGAGAACAAGTCAAAGCATACGCTTCCAACATGCCTACTTCAATCACTTCCCATTCTAGAGAAGAAATGGAGAGCATATCGATGGACTTCATCACATGCCTACCCAAGGTTCAGGGTAAGGACTACATCTATGTAGTGGTCAACATATTGACCAAGTTTGCTCACTTCTATTCCATATCGACAGAGTACATCTAAGTTCAGGTAGTTTAGTTATTCTTCAGATAGGTCTTCAGACTTCATGGGTTGCCGAGGAACATCATCAACGACAACGATAGTCAGTTTAATAGGACATTCTGGAGGGAGTTGTTTATATTGGTGGGGACAAAGTTAACACCCAACACCAACTATCACCCTCAGATAGATGGGCAGACCGAGATCGTCAACAAGTGGGTTGAAGGGTATTTGAGGAACTATGTAGGTGGACAACAAAGAACATGGGTTGGGTGGCTACATTTAGGAGATCATTGTTACAACACCACTTTCCACATGTCCATTGGTATGACACCCTTCCGAGCATTGTACGGGTATGATGCTCCCACTTTGATAGAATTGGTTTTCGAGGAGAGCAGATCTCCCAAGGCCAATGATTGGATCATAAAGAGTCAGTGTAACACCATGTTTCCCCTAGTTTGTAAATATAACTATATTGGCCAAGAGACTATGGAAAACTCAAAAGTGTGATTGTTTGATTTGATGTACCTTTTTACAAAAGGTCGATGAATGTAAATTATGTTATTTTAATAGAAAACGGATAAGTGTTGCATCACTGCTGGAAACAGGATGTGATAAGAGACCATGAATGCTATGAAAGAGATATTGGAGGGGACAAGGAATGGTTGTGTTAATCTCCATCGAACTAGTACTTTGCTGGATTTAATTGCTCATGATCAAAACAACCCTTTGACCTAGGAATGAATTATAGTCAGGCTGGTAGGTGGGAAGACCTCCTCAAGATTTAATGAGGGGATAGGGCAGACTGCCCATATGTAAGGCTTCCATACCTAACCACAAACTGGGAATTTGGGCCACACACAATCTTGCTGAGAAAGGCAAGAAAGGAAGGCGTGGTGGACAAAGGAAAAATGATTGCGAAGAGTGCAGAGACGAGAGACTGAGCTCTCAGGTTAGAGGAAGAACGATGAAAAGAGTGTGTTCTGATCACGAGAAAGAGAGACTGAGTTGGGAGGAGAGTAAACTTCATCCCTATCTATTTCTGTATCGAAAGAAGAGATTCAATCTCAAAGCATCGTGGTCTAGCTCGGGGGTGGACAGTGGTAAATCCGTTAGGAGTGACTGAGCCTATGGTTGGGTGGAAACGGGCACCCCTTTCAGCAGTCGCTTCACGTTATCTGGTTTCGATAAGAATTTTTATACTCTATGCATTGAATTAAAAATTAAGGGGTGCATGCATGTATTTACATATCTATAAATGGTTTATGTATTGAAATAGTTAAGTTATGTGTATACGTTGGCTTCCTTGAGAAATTATGCTTCTAATTTTCCTGTATGATCCATTTTAACCTTTGAAGGTGTCTTCCCCAGGGAGCTACCTCACAACTTCGGGGTCGGAGCAAGGCTCTTGGAACTGCTACTGTCTTAGTAACCTCACGAGTTTACCCTGCCCTATTTCAGAACTTAAAGTTTTGTGAGTTAGAAAGGCGTTTCCTTCAAACTAGTAGCTTGAGAGACCTTGAACTCGCGCCTATAAATTTAACCAAAACCCAGATAAGAGTAGACCTCATAGCTCGAGAGTCATCTGAAGGTCCATGTGACCTAGGTCTAGGAACCTTGCGCTAAGCCCAAAATGATCTAGCTTATAATGGTTTTGGAGTTTTGGGAGTTCGATTCCCTGGGATGACAAACTTCACGATAGTCAAAGTTACTCGAACTCCCTAAGTAGCAAGATACTTAGATGAATGCGAACTGTTCATTGGGAGGAAAACCTATCTCAGTAGTCGGATCGACTCAAAGATCCACTGGATTTAACAGATCAAACACCACCCGCTTGATTAGATCGATGGTTGGGAATCATTTCAGAGCGCGAAGGTGAAATTAGCGTGCGTGCTAGTTCATGACCTGCAATCAATCAACACCGTTGATATCTTCGGGGTGGAGGATCAACGACCATGATTAGACAGAGTCGGGCGAGCACTTTCCAAATTGTGGAGATTGGGCCCTGCATTCTCC
>JASDQU010371128.1:72332-88129 GCA_032191745.1 Picea mariana
AAAGTTTTGGACAACAATCATATGTTTAGGAATTTTTTTTCTAGGACAACATATATATGAAACTTTTGGATATGGTCATATTACATCTTGATGATATTTAAAATATTTGATCATAATTATGAAAATGGGAGTTACAAGGAGGATATATTTGGAATGAAATGATTGAGTTTTATATTTTATTGTTTGATGATTATTAAAATAAACAATCAGGAGTCACAAGGAGTCCCACCTATTTAGTTCTTATTAATTAAGACATTTATTTATATATACTATTATTAATTTTCTCAATTAATTAGTTAAGCTAATGTGACTTAACTAAAGAAAGGTAGTTGAACTACCCTAACTTATTGAGAAGGAATAAAAACTCAATGAGATGAAGAGACAAGGGAGGAGAATAGAAGGAGAACTACATCCATAAGGTTTTCTCTATACTAGTGAGATACTTTCAACTTTAATTCATTCTTAGTTTACTAGAAATCTTAATACTCTTGATGGCAGCAAGGTCTTATTTAAGGCAACAAGATTCAAAAACCGAATCACATATTTTAGCAGCTTGTTTTAAAAGTGTATGATTTATCTTTGGCAACCTGTGTATGTTTGTTTATGCATGAATTGAGTTTCATCACTGATAAATAATATATTGCAGAGTCAAGTGACAATATTTTGTGGCAATATGATCCATATCTTTAGCTTCAGTTTTCTTCTTGATTATCAGATACTTTTTGTATGGTGCCCATTGAAGGATTCTAAATTTGATTTTGGTCCCTACCCTCACAGGGGTTTGTAGAGAGAACTCAGTTTTGTATCTCAAAATGAAATAAATGAAAAATCAGATTACTATTTCAGTCTCACACATGTGTTTTAATGATCTGGTTCATTCTTTTACTTTTATCTCCATGTACGCATTTGTATAATTTATGTACACATTCATGTAAATTTGTTTAAGTTTGTTTCTTTTACACTATTATATTTAACACATAAAACCGACCTTGATCCTTTGTACTTAATACTTGTGGATTATGCGATTGGTTTTTAGGCTATAAACCTCGGATAACATTCCCAACTATCTTGTCTTAGCCCGACAAGATCTGAAAATACCCGAGTAAGGTTTTTCATACCTTTCCCTAAACATTTATTTGGTGACCATATTGGGGAGATCTTCCATATCTCTCTAGTTGATTGTATTCATGTTTATATTCAAATTTTTTTGTTTTGTCTAAATACTCCTTGAATGATTTTTTCCATGATAGTACCTATTACAAGACAACCCAATATTGGAAATAGTATTAACGACCACACTAGCATTGCTTTGACCTTATTCAACACTATTTTAGAAACTACTAGTACTCATGCTGAACTTGAACGCTCTGGGGAAGTAGTTGAAAGAGATATAAGTATCTATGAATGCTGGGAAGCTAGGAAAAGGCAGCCCATAAATAAGAAGTAACCTCTCTTTTCCTAAATCCTTGTTTTTTCTTTCCATGTCCTCAAATCCTCACATTTCTTGAAGAAGAAGAGGATTGTCCCCTGGAACTACTCCTATTTTTGAAATAGGAAGAAGTAAAATCATTCTGTCAACCCAAGAAAGTGATCTAAGGAGAGCTTTGTCTGATTCTACTAGTTCACCTTCATAACCTATACCTATTACCTTCAACATGATATATGTGGGTAGTGGTAGTGGAACTAAAGGTGCCTCCTCCTCCCAACCTTCTGCTTCGTCAGTAATTGGTAGTATATACAACCATCGGGTCCCTGTTCAATCCACTACCAATCCTAGTAAAGTGATAAATAAATATGGGATTTTCTAGTTCGAAGAAGATGCTACGACCACTCCATGGCACGTGTCTTCTCCCTTGAATTTGGCACCTGCTACTCACCCATTACTGAAGTTTAAGGAGCATCTTCCTAAGTTCTCATGGAATGATATTGTTACTACAAAGGAACACCTAGTAGCATTTTCTAATGCTTTTCTAACATCGAGGCTAACAATAACGACACTTACATGCATCTATTTGTCAACTCCCTCAAAGGGAAAGTTGCGATAGATTTATTTGATTTCCCTCCTAAAATTCTTTCAACATGGGAAGAATTAGTTTATTGGTTCAAGTCCACTTATGGACAGTCCAAGAGTCCAGCTGAGCAGTTAAGGCAATAAAACAATATTTCCTATAAAGATGGTGAAACCATTAAGCATGTTAACCTTCACTTCACCAAATTATACAATCAAATCCTTGAATTATTTCGCCCCCAAAACCAAGCCGCCTTCATGCATTATTATAATGCGCTACCTTCCCCTTATCATCATAGACTCGAATAAAAGGATATTGACAATCTTGGTTCCACTCTTCATACTTGTCTAGAATATAAGGAGAAACTCGAAAGAATGGGTCTCCCTAAAGGG
Organism: Picea mariana; assembly: GCA_032191745.1. NCBI lineage: Eukaryota > Viridiplantae > Streptophyta > Pinopsida > Pinales > Pinaceae > Picea > Picea mariana. The sequence continues at coordinate 74,734 of JASDQU010371128.1, forward strand.
GACTCAGTCAAGCAAACATATATGTCTTCCCTCCTACAACTCGTGCAAGATATGAACAATAGGATGATAGCCTATGAATGAAAGGGAAGTGTTTCTTTGCCCTCCCCTATCGCATCTTCTTCTTCCTCAGTGCCTCTTAGGAATACTAATGAAAATACTTTTCAGCTAAAGGCCATTATGTCTCACAGTTGGTGTAACTTCCGTGAAGAAAATAATGAAGAAAGTACTTGCGAAGTTAAGAAAAATGCAAGAGATAATATCTTTGGAAAAAGGCCCGATACCACAATTGTGGTTCTATATTGGGTTGAACCAGGGGATGTTATGATAATCAATACTAGGAACAAATATTACACCACCAAGGGAAAATATGGCCCTCCTTGCACTTCTTCGACACTAAGCACGTCTTCTCAAACAACTGATACACAAGCTGTTAGAGTTCCGGAAAATCAAGGAATGCCTTCCCCTCTTCCCCCTTCAAAATGCAACATTATTAACCAATTGGATAATATCAAGGATGATGCTACTCTTTTAGACATGGTTGTCGTCCCTGGCATCAAAATCATCTTAATAATTTTATGGAAGGTAAATTTTCTACTATAGCCAATATTTTTGAAGAGTCAAAAGAAGAGGATTCCAATGTAAATAAAATAGGTGTAAATAGTTTTAGGAAACCTGTAAAAAATCCCCCTTTTTATAGTTCTGTAAAAATTATGGATAAAATATCTCATTGTTGCCTAATTGATGGCAGGTCTGGTCCATGTGTAATGTCAAAAATTATCATGGAAGATATTGGATTATCATGCACTGATGGAAATTCTAGAAGCATGCTCTCTTATAACAGTCTACAACAATCAAATATAAGTGAAATCAAAGATGTAAACTTAGTTTTGTGTGCGCATCCTGAAACAAGAACAACCCTCAGTATCCAGGTAATTGATATCTCAATAAGAAATTATTCAATTATTTTAGGAAGAGATTGACAATCCTTAATGAGTGGATATCTTTCGCTTGACATAACACATCTGTTTGTCCCTAGGAACATAAAGAACATTATAGTCATGAAGGAAGGAAGAATTTCACCATACATAGAGAGTGTTCCCCAACCTAACATAAATTATCTTGAGGAAGATTTGGGAGTATACTCTATCTTTGCTGATGAGGGTGACACTATCCTTGAACCAATTGATTTTGATGATGGCATGTGGCACATGCATTTCGATGGCTCATGCTCAAATGAAGGTCATGGAGTCGACATTATTCTATATTCTCCTATAGGTAAAATCCACAATTTATCTTATTAGTTAGAATTTTCTTGCACAAACAACGTCACCGAGTTTGAGGCCCTATTGTTAGGCATCGAAAATGCATATAACCTTGGTTGTGGTCACCTTACAATCTTTGGTGATTCTGAACTTGTTGTGAACCTTGTACGTAATATTTATTCACCTAGAAATAATTTTCTTAAACATTGTACCCAAGTTGTTTGGATTCTCATTTCAAACCCGTTATTATTTAACATCACTCATGTTAAGCGAGAACTCAATTCAATGGTTAATAGGTTAGTGGTGTTTGCAACATATCCTACCCGACAAMTTTTAAATCAACGACCTGATTGTACGTTCCAATATYTATATYGTCCTCATATCCCTGATAACGTGGAATCATGGCAGGTGTTCCCAAGTGATGAAGGTATTTTCAATTTCTTACAAAATGAACCATTTAAGCCCAAGGAAATCATATCCATTGAAGATGATAAATTTCTTAAAGGCTTGACTCCTCTCGAAATTTCATTTTCGTCAAGTGATGTAAGTAACAAAGAGATACATAAGAAAGAGGAGTCGAAAAGGAAAGTGGGTGATACCATTTCCTTGAACCATGGGATACCTGAATATCCAAAGATTGTTAAACTAGGTGCCCAATGTTCTGACAAAGAAAAAGCGAAATTCACAGAACTACTCCGTGAATTTCAAGATGTTTTTGCATGGTCATACAAGGATATTCATGGTTTTGATCTTGCTATCATAAAACATGCCATTCCTATCAAGGAAGGGGTAAAACCAGTTAGAAAAAAAAAAGACCTATTAACCCTACACTCGAAGCTACTATTAGGAAAGAGTTGGAAAAATGATTGAAAGATGGTATAATCTTTCCAATTAAGTATTCCAAGTGGGTTTCAAATCTCATACATGTTCGGAAGACTACTGGTCAGATCATATTATGCATCGATTTTCGTGCATTGAACAGAGCGAGTGTCACATATCATTTTCCTCTCCCTAATATGGAAATGATTTTACAACAAATTGCTGGGTCACAAATGATGTCCTTATTTGATGGATTTTCTAGCTATAATCAAATCAAGGTAAAGAGGACTGATAGATATAAAACCACATTTAATACACATTAGGGCACATTTTCTTATGAATGTATGCCTTTTGGATTGTCTAATGCAGGTGCCACCTTTCAAACAACTATGCAGATATATTTTGACGATATGATCGGTAAAATTATCCACGTTTATCTTGATGATTGGACTTTCTATTCAAAGAACCAGTTGGATCATTTTGGTCATCTTAGAAAAGTCCTCATGTGTTGCGAAAAATTTGGCATTTCTTTAAATCCTTCCAATTCTATTTTTGGTGTCACTAAGGGAAATATCTTCGATCATATTGTTTTTTATTCGGGAATAAGAATTGACCCCGAAAGAATTACTACAATTCTAAACCTTCCTACCCCCACCTCCAAGAAAGAAATCCAAGCTTTCATGGGAATTATTAATTTTGTCTGTAGGTTTGTTCCTAATTTTGTTGTCATGGTTAAACCAATTCATAATATTTTGAAGAAAGATCGTTATTTTTCTTGGACATGTGACATCGAAAATTCTTTCCTTAGGATTAAGAAAGCAATCAGTTCCTCACTAGTTTTGGCGAAACTGGATTTTGAGAAAGATTTTATCATATATATCAATGCCACTGAGGAAGCAATTTCTGCTATCCTCTTACATAGTGATGACCAAAACAATGAAAAACCTGTAGCATACATGAGCCATATTTTATAAGATGATGAAATCAAGTACTCTTATATTGAAAAAAATTATTTTTCTCTTGTTAAGGCTATATAAAAATTTCACCACTTTATTTTAGGTAAACATATGTAGGTAAGAGTCCCTTTGTTTGCTATCAAGTTTTTTCTCTCACAAACTTATCTTTCAGGAAAAATTACACATTGGCTTGCCAAAATTCAGGACCATGATTTAACCATCATGACTTCAAAAATGATCAAGGGATGAGACTTAGCCCTTCACTTAGCTTAGCACCCTGAAACTTTAATATCACTAATTCCCTCTCCTGCGACGAATGGAGGGGAATGAGCTTAAGAAAAAGATCTTGAAAGGGGGGATCCGAGACAGGGTGATCTATTGTCTCATTGCTTGCACCGGCCATAGGGGCATATCGCAACGAATGTGTGTGATAGTTCATCAATTATCTAGCAAGTTACCCACCTGTAAAGGCTAGTGACCCATATATTGATAAATCCACTAATACTCACTGCTTTCAGCTATCGTAATGCTCTCCCCAAGTGAAGAACTTGATGATCATAATAATCCTCTTCCAGCTCTATTCTGTATTGAAAATCAAAATCTTTCTATAGGTGAACATCCTTGGTATATAAATCTAGTGTATTACTTGCAGCATAAAAAATTCCTAGATAACTTGGATCCTCACTAGAGAAGAAGACTCCACCTAGAATCTTCTAGGTATATCATTTTGGGAGACTTCTTGTTTAGAAGGTCTATTGATGGTTTATTACTTCAATGTGTGAACGATGAAGAAGCACATAAATTTTTACAAGATGTTCATGGATCATCGGTTTCTGTCATTCACAATGGTGGCCATTTTTTTGCTAAAGCTATTGCCTTTAGAATCATAAGAAATGGCTACTATTGGCCTTCGATATTTCAAGATTCCTATAAATTTGCAAGATCTTGTGATAAATGCCAAAAATTTGGTGGGAAAGAATGCCTTTATTCCATGCCTTTACAACTTGTCCTCCTAGATTTCCCTTTCTCTAAATGGGTCCTAGACTTTATTGGTCCTATCAATCCTCCATCTTCCGTAGGGCATATTTATATTTTTACAGCCACAAACTACTTTACTAAATGGATCGAGGTTGTCCCTCTTAAGCGTGCACATGATGAGAAGTTAATTTCTTTCCTAGAAAATAATGTCTTTTCCAAATTTGACATTCCACTAGAGATCATTACGAACAATGGCCTAGCCTTCATTTCTGCAAAGTTGACTCAATTTCTGGTTAAATTAGGGGTTGAAAATTTCACTTCATTAGCCTATTACCCCCAAGGAAATGGGTAAGCTGAGTCCACTAACAAAAACCTAGTTAGAATCATCAAGAGGACCATATATGGTAAACCTTGCCAGTGGCACACACTTCTCACTTACACTCTCTGGGCAGATCACACTACCACAAAGTCAAGCACAGGCTGTACTCCCTTTCATCTCACATATGGCCAAGAGGCTATCCTTCCTACTGAGTTGGAGCTTTCCTCCTTACAATTGATGTTACAAATTGAAGAATTAAATTCTTCCAATGTTCCCCAAAGGATAAATGCATTGTTAGCCCTGGAAGAACAAAGGAATTTTTCCTTAGAGAACATAAAGAGAAGGCAACCAACCGTGAAAAAGTATTTTAACAGATGAGTAAAAGTTTTTGAATTCAATATTGACGAGAAATTCCTACTATGGGACTCAACTCATGCTAAGAGAGGAAGACACTCAAAGTTTCATAAACTATGGCTAGGTCCTTTTAAAAACTCTTTTATCCTAGGTGCAAACTCATACCTTATAAAGGATTTGGAAGAGAGATTGTTCCCTTATAACACTGATGGTTCCCACTTGAAAAATTAAGTGGAACCAACCTAATTATCAATGCTTATTTAAAATGATTTATGTATATAGTCTTTTGTTTTACTGTTTTTGTTTTTACTTTGGTTTGTTGAGTTTTTAATTTCTGCTATTTTGTTTTTTAATTTATCAGAAATAAAATCTGGATCACTTTTTCCATAACAATGTTATTCTGTAAGTATTGTTGATCAATAAGAAATAATGTATACATATTTGTCACGATGTCCTCCTTTCAGACATCGCTGAAATTGCTTTTTGCTTTCAACACTGTTGTTGTATAGTTGATTTTGTCTTCTTCCCTACTTCTGCTATCCCTTTCTTCCCTCCATCCTAATATCTAAAGATCAAATAAAAAACCTTCTCCTTTAAACTTTAAGAAGTATTATATGTGAAATAATTTTCAAATGTTATGCATACACGAACAATCCCCCTCATATGTACCACTTTCCATAAGTTATTCCCAAAATCCCGTCTCATTTTTTCCCCTAAACCTTCTTTTTCCCCCTGTTGCATAACTATTCTTCAACATTTTTTTTTCTATCATCAACTTCTTATGGTCTATGAAACCAAACATACTGAGTTTTGAATCCGTTAGAAACAAATTTCCTAGTGGAGTCGCCAATTTGTTGATGCCCAGAAGCACAATGTAATACCCCTGCTTGCAAATGGGTTGCAATTCCTATTTATTTATATACATATACTTAATAATATATTAGATAGGTGCCCCCCACTTGTAGATCATGGTGAAAAGGAAATGCTTCTCTAAATTGTGTTCATGACAATTTTACTAAGCATATTACAGTTTGAGAAAACACAAGAATTCAAACAAATTCTTGCATGCAATTAATGATGATAAGGGATGGTAATTTAAAAGTCAAAAGAAAGTGACAAGCACTGGGTTATAACTACCATACATCTGCTTTGGAATATGGTTAAAATTTAGATTTCAACTCACACTCACTTTGGTCATAACATGTTGCATTCATGGTATATTACATTCATGGTATTGGTTATGTTATGTGGGAAATAATTATGGGTTATACAATTGTTCGAGGTCAATTCAATCCTTGGAAATAAGAGCCTTGTTACAATTAAAAATGGGGCATATGGTCTTATGGTGTAGATGTATAACTATGGTATAGAGGAATTTGGTTTCAATATGACAAAATGGAAGTGACATGTTGGATTTGTATGGTTGATTAATGCACTTAATGGAGTTTGAATGTATTCCACCTTAGCTATGGTTGATGGAAATTAATGGGAAGGTGGAGAAGCGACGTGCATTTACTGCACGTCATTCTTACCCCCACCTCAAGCTCACCACCCTCAATTTGTTGCACATTTGGTTGCTCTGGTTAGTTTTCCTCCGTTTCACTTGGTCACTAGAGAATAGTGGTGGTCTTTAGTTCTTTTTGGTACTTTCCTCACATTTATGGTAACTCTCTCCCTTTCATTCATCATTCTAGCCTCGCTCTGGATATAATCTTCGTGTTGGCTCTTAGAATTCGTATGCAAAGTGCTTTCTTTTTGAAATATATGGCGGTTGTTGTGTATTATATTTATGCAAATGAAATTAGTTGGTGTTTCAAAATTTTCAAGTTGGTTTGTTTAATGCTCCTTCATGTTGAATTTATTCGGTGGTTGTGCCTAGGATGGATGCTGGTTATTATTGCTCCTTGCTGTTGATATTTCATGGAATTTTTTTTTTTTTTTGTCACTCATGTCTTGTGGTATAATCCTGGAGGGTTTTTTATGGTAAATAAAAAAAGGGACAGTCGAGTTCTAGTTTCTCTTTATGGTTATTCTTAACTCATGCTCCATTCATGAGAGAGTTATGACCCTATCGAGATGCCATTCCATAGTTTGAATGAATGCAAAGTTTGGTTTTGCCTCGCGACCACCTTGGAAGCTACTATGTCAAACCTTGTTGGAGATTTTGGTTTCATGTTACACACCCTGCTTGCCGAGTTGTCTCACCCACCTGGTTGTTGAAACATTGTTCTCCCTCGTCGTGACTGTTGTAAACTACACTTGGGTTTTGAAATGTTTATATGTCTACCCGACAATAGAGAGATTTGTTGCTTGGTTCATTTGTTGACTACTTTCGGGAGTTTTGGTTGTTTTGAAGACTGCATAATGATTAAAAGAAAATACTACCAGGTTTTTGAACCCGACCCATCACATAGAAAATTCTGGAAGTGAATACCAACCTCATATGTTGAGTATTTGTTGGCCTATATTGCACTCCATTTCTTGCCGAGTGTGGTCTATTTTAATGAATGTAATTCTTATGTTGATAACCTATCATATGAAAAGAACTATGTAAATGAAAAAAAAAAATTCTACAGTGGATTGAAATTAGTTATAGTTGTTTTGGGCTTGAGTCATTTGATTTTTTTGAAAAGGGAAAAATGATCAGCTAATTGAATAAAGGGTCTCGAACCTAGTCCATTGTGTAGAAATTGAAATCGATTGATGTAAATGGTTAAGTTCAATGGCATGTCCTTCTTCTCAACCTCCTCATGTCTTCTATAAAATGCTCTATGTACGATTGTTGATAGTTGGAATCATGAACAGTCTGTATATAAGTTGTGTTTTTGGTTGGTCAAACATGATGTAAGAAAGGATATGAATAAACTGGCTAAGTTTGACAGTTCTGGAGATCTACTTTGGGTTTGATACTAGTAGTTACTATGTTTTTAATTTTTTATATTGCCTACAGTTTAAAATGTTCTTTTTGGCAGTTAAGGGTATGCCATTTCTAAAGATTAAATGCTATTTTATACAATGGAACAATATCCATCTCATTTCTCGATTCATTATACCATCTTTCTCTCCTTACAAGCCCACCATCTTCCCAAATTCATTTTAATTCCTTGTTCTGTTATTGTGAATGTCATTTCAAAAGAAATAATAAAAGGAAAAGGAAGTGACTAGTGTTTAAATTGGAGATGGAAGTATTGTTTTTATATGGAAGTTGCATCTATGTTGCTTGAACAATATCCACTGCTGTTCCTTGCCCATGCTACCACTTTTCGTTCATTACCAACCCTTCATCTTCCCAAAAACCATATCATTCCATGTTCAATAAAAATTAATTATTGATTTGAGTGATATGATGAATGGATTGATTGCATGTGCTTCTGTTGAGGATGATAGAACCAACCTTTGATTTTATTTAGGTAGGGTTGATGCATGGACTGTCGAGAGTTTTCATAACTAATTGGAACATTGCTTCAGGATGAGATTTTTCAGTAGAGGTAGTAATGGCAAAGGTAATAGAGGCAGGGTAAATTGGCATAGGGGTCATAGAAGACCTTGGTTCTCCATACTTTTTTATGCTGACCCCCAAGAATTGACCCATATTTTCCAAGTTGTGTTCTTCAACTTAGTAGGCCAAGGGATCCTCCAACCTCAACTTGAAAGACCACCCTTCCAAGAACATTAGAACTGTTTAGGCATCCTAGTCCCTCCTCATGTATCAATGCAACCAAAACCACCCACCAATGATGGTTGACAAGAGATTGTCCACTAGCCTATTGTTCATCATCATGGTTGGCCTACTACTTCTTTTCCATTACCCACTCCACCACCAAAGAATCAAATTTCCCAAGCTGATCATGTTGTCTCACCCGTGCAGTCATCACATGCCAGTAAAATATTAAAAACAAATGTCCCCGAGTCTGTGCAGGACAAGGGAAAAGGAATAGCCACTCACTTCAACTCATCCAAAGAGTTTTCCAAATCCGTGTCTTCCCACCTTCATCTTAAGGATGATTGTTCTCATGTTATTAGTGCAATTCAACCTCAAGGCTCCAACCAGCTAAAGGTTACTACATAAAATTCAAAAGGGGACAATAGTGAGAGGAGGCCACAGTCTTCCCACAGTAAATATGGTTTTTGATAATGGTTAATGTTATTTTAAGGAAAATGTATGAAAAAACTTACTCAAGCATTTTCATATATTTCCGGGCTAAGACAAGATAGTTGGGAATGTTACCCGAGGTTTATAGTCTAAAAAACAATTGCTTAATCCACAAGTATTAAGTACAAAGGATCAAGGCTGGTTTTATGTGTTAAATATAACAGTGTAAATGACAACTCTATATTATTTGGTTGCCTATAACTCACATAATCAAACAAATAATTAGTTTGGAAAACTAATAAATTCTCCTCTTCTCCTCTTGATGCCTTTAATTCTTCCTTCATATCATGTATCATTGAAGACTCTATGTCTGCAACAACTATGTAGTCTCCTTCAAGCTTTGTATTAATCAACCGATCTTGCAACAATCATAATTATTCATCATAATATGTGAGCATTATATATGAATGTTTCTCTCCAAGTCCTTTATTTTATTTTTGGTTGTCTTCATAACCTGCATACACACACCAATGATAAATTTTAAATTCACAAGACTCTTGGGTCTCATTTGGCATCATCTCCTTATGTTGTTCTGATCATCCCATCAAACTTTCATCTTCTGCTTCTTCAACCTTTTCATTTACAAGTTGTGTATAGTCTTCATCAAGACTATTTTCATGAGATGACGATATCTTATCTTTCTTCTCAAAAAAAATTATGATTCTATCTTACTTCCATGCCTTTAGAAATCATATTTCCACCTCTATCAATATTTATGACAATTCTAGTTGATTATGCAGCTTCATCCTTTACACAACCTGTAAATACACACAAATCATTAGTTTTAAAAACATACGACCCCATGGTCTCAATTTATGTTTATAACATACTCCTCTCATGCTTCTCTCATGAACTTTCTTGACAGTTCATGAGACTCTCAACAGGTCTCTCATCAACATCTCCACCATCTTCCTCTCCAAGGATTAATCCTTTCTCTGGTTCACAAAAGTGAACTTCCTCTTATGTCATTATCCCCTCTCCAAACTCATTTTCTATGAGTTTCTATTTCTCCATCCAAGCACTAAACCTGTGCTTCAAAGTTCATCTTATATTCCTTGCAAAAAACTTCTCAATAGGCCACTTAAACTTCTTCTCCACATTCTAACCCCATCTCTAGTTTCTCTCACTCTCCTGTAGAAGCTCCATAATTATAATGAGTATCTCCTTTACCTCAACGAATTCTCTGTCAAACTCCTCTTGAATCATCTTTCTACCAACTACTTTGGCATCCTCTTTCCTCTGGTTATGGATTGCCTCTGAACCTTTGACATGACCATCATTAGTCATATCCATCTCCTCTGGTGAAATTCTCCTAGTCCACTATGAGTTGCATCAAGCCTTTGTAGCAAGTCTCCTTTACCTGCTACCCATTACTTCATCAAGATTCCTCTTGATCTTTGGCCTTTTGGTATTACTGGTTCTCTCCACTTGACACTTCTGAGCACTCATCTACTCTTCTTTGGATTCTACACCTACTCACATTCCTCTGAGAAATTCTATTGTTCTATTTATTTCCAATCTTCAAATGAAAGTGTTTACAACACCCCTTGCTGCAAGGTTCTGCCACAAGCTTCTCTTTATCTCTTTGGTTAGAATGACCTCAATCTGTAGTACTTCACTAACAGATTATATATCCAATTCATTTTTCTGTTTTTCCGCACAATCCACAATCTGCAAGTTCCTTTGCTGAAATTTCTCTCTTGCCATGTATCCTCTATATAGTGTCATTGATCTTCACAATCCTCTTGCAATTAATAATTTGTATATTTCCCCTTTCTATTTCAAAGAAAAATTACATTCTGATACCACAAATGAAATTTGTCCATTTAAGGTATTTCATCGAAAAATCAAATACACATGAAAAAAATTAAATTTCCTACTCTGATTCAAAAAATCATGACCTCCTGGCCTTAAACCCATATTAATTTTGCTGCAACTCTGCAATTAATTTCTCTCAAAATTTTCATTAACGGGCCCAAAATATTCTTCTTAACAAATTTCACATTTCTATGTTAAACCATCAGTTTTACTAGCTATCAAAACTAAGCTCTAATTTTCCTCATGACCATATGTTGTGAATAAGCGCTATCGATTTAATTCATCACCCAGATCGACACTAGCTCCTTTAATATTCCATGTGATCTAGCAATATAAATGTGTGCTAAAAATTCATTCACCAATCATTTATCACTCCACATGACTGTGCACCATGACCACACACTTATATCATCAGGGATTAACTCTCCCATAAGCTATCAGATTACTCACATTCTGGACAAACGGTTGTGATTTAACCATGATCTGATCTAACGATAAGATATTTTCTATGCATGCAACTGTATTCAGAATGGAATTTCAGAGTGAATCTTTGATGGGTCATAGTTTGTACTCCAAATGGCCTCTTCGGACTTTGAATACCAACAAACCTCTACAATTGATGATTCATGATCTACGACCACACTCATTGGTCTTCTCTTCCATTGTGTCAAACCTTTGTCAAAGTACTTACACGTGGATGCCACATGTCACACTTTCACTTGTGGATGCAATTTCCACATGCCTACTTTTCATTCATTGATGTCATCTATCTTGGTATCTATCAATTTCCATGTGTCTCTTCTGTACCCATTGATCTATTCAACTCTGAAATGGCTCCAATTGATTGTCAGACTTATACAACTTTCAATATCCAATGTTGATCATCACATGATGAATGATACATATTTCTCCTCGGAGTAAAAATTGATGTGATTAAAATTAATCCACACTCAATCTCGTTCATTGATTTCCTCTCGGCAGATAGTCCAGATTCATCGTCACAATGTTGTATTCAAAGTTAAGGTTTGGAACCGACCTCTAATGAAGAGTTGGATCTCCAGGATATATATTTCAATGCATGATCTCGCTCTTACGTTGGAATATTCTTTGATGCTTTTGTTCTAGAGTATTGGAACATGCTCCAAAAACTGGAATCCGAAACACTACTCTGAATTATTTCACCATCACATCGAACTCCAAACTCATGATTGTTTCCCACCATCAGTTTGGATGTACACCACTCCAGATCTAATCTCATTCATCCAAATATTAACATAGGAATGGAAATTATGGGTATATAATCGACATTCACGATCGACTGTTCATCTTGATCTAACATTGATTGTTTCTTCTCGCTGGAAAAGAGAATTATAACCCTTTTCTCCTCTATTTTACATTGATTCGTCTCTGATTCAACTACCAATTCAATCTAGTCTATTATCAAACTTGGGTAATCAATATTTGTGATGATCAATGATCACACAACCATCTATCCTTCGTTGATAAAATGATTTAATCACGATATGAACTACAACTTGCAACCTGCAACATGCCTCTAGAGAGTCGACCTGGACTTTAATTATTCAACACACAAACGCTTAACAATGGAAGGAATATCAAACTTCACATAGACAAAGAGAACCCATAAAATACATAGAATTTTATTCATGAAGTTCTGTACACAAATTACATAAGACCTTTAGTCTTCCAGGCCTAATTTACATTCAATTGGCCTCTAATTTGGCCTTTGGTCATACTTTTCCTTTTCACACACTCTCTATCTTTTCTATGTCTCTTCCTATACACAAATATTTCCCGTAGGCTTACAAATTTAATTACAAATGATTCTAATACCAAAATTGGCTTAGATCCACAAAATATTCACTCAATAAATATCTAAGATCCTTTAGATCCACAAAATCCTCAACTATCTTTCACAAATCTCAATATCTTCTCAATAAGGCAGATTTGATTACATTCACATAAATTTCAACTCAACAACCCTACCCTATGGAATTCTTCTAGAATTAAATAAAACATAGGAATTTTACAAGAATTCAAGACCCCCACTAGGTCTAGTCAAACTAGGTTGTTTTGGAGGAAAAAATGCTCATGCATCAGCCTTAATGTTTGTAATTATCTCATTAATATTAAGAAAAGTCCAAATCCTAGGTGACTCAAAGGTCATGACTGAATGGGTAAATGGGAAGTTTTATTTGCAGATTATGAGTCTCAAACCAATTATGAGGCAGATATGTGCTTTCCGCTCTGATATGGAATGGTTTTCTTGCTTCCATATCTACAAGGAGCTCATTTCTATAGATGATAAGTTATCCAAGGAAGCACTCTCTCTGTAAGTCAGGGCTTTCATATTTGAGGAATTATTTGAGGGTCAAGTCATAGGGGATATGCCTTTACTTTTATAGTTTATCTTTCAAGATTTGATTTTTTGTTGAATGAAAATGAGGAAATGTGAAACAATTTATTTGCTAAAGAAATGATATGAAAAGGATGAAATGTAGCTTAAGGTTTGAAGAAATATTTAGTCCTAAAAAGGACTAAAATATGTATATTCTACTTTTTTTGGAATATAAAGTTTTTCTATTCTCTGGAACACACACACACACACACACACACAAAAGAAGTGAATATTTCCTAAATAACTCAAGAATTACATCTCATTGTTTCAACACATTTTCTGCTTTCAATATTATGCAAAATCAATATGAAAGAGGTT
>JASDQU010371128.1:98350-109833 GCA_032191745.1 Picea mariana
TTTAATTATTCAACACACAAACGCTTAACAATGGAAGGAATATCAAACTTCACATAGACAAAGAGAACCCATAAAATACATAGAATTTTATTCATGAAGTTCTGTACACAAATTACATAAGACCTTTAGTCTTCCAGGCCTAATTTACATTCAATTGGCCTCTAATTTGGCCTTTGGTCATACTTTTCCTTTTCACACACTCTCTATCTTTTCTATGTCTCTTCCTATACACAAATATTTCCCGTAGGCTTACAAATTTAATTACAAATGATTCTAATACCAAAATTGGCTTAGATCCACAAAATATTCACTCAATAAATATCTAAGATCCTTTAGATCCACAAAATCCTCAACTATCTTTCACAAATCTCAATATCTTCTCAATAAGGCAGATTTGATTACATTCACATAAATTTCAACTCAACAACCCTACCCTATGGAATTCTTCTAGAATTAAATAAAACATAGGAATTTTACAAGAATTCAAGACCCCCACTAGGTCTAGTCAAACTAGGTTGTTTTGGAGGAAAAAATGCTCATGCATCAGCCTTAATGTTTGTAATTATCTCATTAATATTAAGAAAAGTCCAAATCCTAGGTGACTCAAAGGTCATGACTGAATGGGTAAATGGGAAGTTTTATTTGCAGATTATGAGTCTCAAACCAATTATGAGGCAGATATGTGCTTTCCGCTCTGATATGGAATGGTTTTCTTGCTTCCATATCTACAAGGAGCTCATTTCTATAGATGATAAGTTATCCAAGGAAGCACTCTCTCTGTAAGTCAGGGCTTTCATATTTGAGGAATTATTTGAGGGTCAAGTCATAGGGGATATGCCTTTACTTTTATAGTTTATCTTTCAAGATTTGATTTTTTGTTGAATGAAAATGAGGAAATGTGAAACAATTTATTTGCTAAAGAAATGATATGAAAAGGATGAAATGTAGCTTAAGGTTTGAAGAAATATTTAGTCCTAAAAAGGACTAAAATATGTATATTCTACTTTTTTTGGAATATAAAGTTTTTCTATTCTCTGGAACACACACACACACACACACACACAAAAGAAGTGAATATTTCCTAAATAACTCAAGAATTACATCTCATTGTTTCAACACATTTTCTGCTTTCAATATTATGCAAAATCAATATGAAAGAGGTTGGATACAATGTTGTGGGGATCATAAAAGGGAATTCAACTAAGGACATGCTCCCATCAAGATTTCCCTAAAAGATCATAAAACAACATGGATTATGTTAGCACTGAGAGTCGCCCTCAGATTGCAAGAGGATAATCCCAACACCCATCAAATAGGTTTGTAAATTTAGATTAATGATGGAAGGTCAAATGGACAAAACTCAGCATAGCAATGTTTCAACATTGAAAATCCAGGTTAGTATACATAAGCAAATGAGATTTTGGTTAAATTCAGTCAGTTGTTTTAAGGATAAATGTGAGTAGATGGAAGACTTGGTGAGGAAGATTGATAGGTCTGCTATAAGCATGAGGCCTTCTACCAGCTAGATGAAGAAAAACTCAGTCACAAGAACTTCTTGAACTAAATTAAAAACACTAAAAAACATTTACAACAACATTATAATCAAACATCCATTATAACACAACCATAACATTTCATAAGGATCATCCAACAATAATCATTTAGAGTAAGAAGAAGCAAAATAATGAAAAGAGGTTGAATTCTATTAATCAAAATATCTCAGATCTCATACATAAACCAGAGTAAATCTCTGTTTAGTCAAGATATTACAAAATAGGGAGCTTTGCTCAACCATTTGAACCTCAACATAACATTATTCTGATGTATTTATAGTCTAAACAATAAAACCACAACTTGAGATGCGAGATGACCTTTCTAGCCTAGGATTCTCCACCAAAATCTACTAATCTAACATATGTACAAGTGAAACTAACAGATTGCTAGAAACATGGAGCATGTTGGCAACAACTCTAACAAGATATAAATGACATGACTTTTTGTTACTTAGGTGCATCTCCTCCATTGCTATGTGTCCTCCAAGCCTTTTTGTTGAGCTCCATTTGCCACTTGTTGATCCTTGGTTCTCTCCAAATCATCAAAGCTAAGAAGAGGCAACAAATTCAAAACTATTGACTGTAACATTCAGTTCGTAACACCTTTTCGTAGTGCAATTGGTAGTAGATTCTGTAGCACCTGCATTTGTAAAACTGTTCTGCAACAAATTTTTGTAGCGAACTGCTACATTATGTCTAGATAGGTGATTTTGCAGTGCTTTTGATAGCGAATATGCAGAACATTCTGTGTGGATGATTCCGTAGCACCAGGTGCTACAAAATGATCTGTGTTTTTTTGTTTCAAGCAATGAACCTCAAAAACCCAAAAAGTATTAGCAGAAGGATAATGAGCATGTAGATGCCTTCAGTAGGTGAAATTATAACACTTCCCTCAAAAATTCAAGCTACAAAAGCTGATCATCATAAAAAATGGGTCTGTCATCCTTTCCATTTCATCTTCTCAATATAGCACTTCTCCTTATTGCAGGAGCACTTCCCTCTGTTGCAAAAACATTTATTTCTATTGCAGGGGAACTTCTCTCTATTGTAGGGGAATTTCTCTCTATTGCATCTTGGGATAGAACATTTAAATTCCTCCGGGCTAGATCATCCTTGAAGTCCTGCAATTATTCTTTAATTTTTATGTTTTGGGATTGTATGCTTCTGTTTTTCCTATACAGAGTCTAAATTTGCCCATGGAGAGGCAAGAATATTCTCATTGTAAACCTATCCAGATAAAGGGTTTCATTATACATGTCCATGAGTTCACTCATCTTCCTCCTCTTAGTCAATATTTCTCCCTTCAAACGAACAACTTCCTTCCTTGCATCCTCGAGTTGTCTGATCAATCTTTTGAAGGTGGGATTATCAGGGGGAGTGGTGATGTTTATGACTTCAACATGCTTCTCAGTAGTTTCACCCTTACCTTTGTCTTTCTTCTGAACATAATCTTTGGTCATGAACTCAATAGGCTTCCCAACAATGTCACCTTTACCCCTATCTTTCTTTGGGACAAAATCTTTGGTTATGATTTATGTTTCGGCATCTTCCTTATGGGTTGATGATCTAGTGAAAGGCCTCCTAAATCTTGTCTTAGCTACTGCAATAGGTGAAGTAAAATGAAATTTTCTCCCCTTTTTGGCTGTGTTTTTGGATGATGAGGGAACTTCCTCTAGTTCAGGTGCACGTTGAGGTGAAAGTTCCCTTTGTGGGGAGTAATGGAATTCCATCTCTTCTTCTTCAACTTCCTTAGGAATTCCTTTGTCTTGGGAAATATGTTTTCTCTTTCTCTTTTTGCTTGTTTATGCTTGGAAGACACTACTAGATGGAAAATGGATCTGTACCCTGGATTGAGGTGTAGAGGATACACCTAGCTACAGATTATAAGAGACAATGAATTGTTCCTAAGTGAGGTTTCTTTTCTTCAATCCTTCCATTACAAACATCTTGATCAACCTTGAGTGGAAAACAGTAGTGTCCACAACCTTGGACTTGGCTTGGACCCTATCAACCATTTTTCCCATACTTCTAAACATATAGAAAGGGATACTCATCAAATACTTTCCTGTGAAGTGTAGCAAGAACCTAATGTGATACTGGTATACCATGTTGAATTTTCCCTCACATGTAAAATAATTCTGGATAAATTTCAACATTTTGTCATAACCCTCAACCAAGTGGATCCTAGGAACTCCCTTGGAAAAATTATCTTTTTGATGATATGTCTTGAGGAAATCCTTAGAAAAGGCTACATTGAGAGTCATATATTTGAACCACCTTTCACCAATGTTGGGTATCTCAGTGGTTGCTACAATGGTGGCATCAAATACCTCCAACTCAAGGTTTCCTACCTTGGTCTTAGTGCCATCAATGTTTAAATCAAATTCCATGTCTACTTTAGGGTGTCCCCTCTGTATGTTTTGACAGAAAGATAGGCAACCGAACCTTTGGAAAACCTCCCTGATCAGAGGCTCAACATCAAATAGGTGCATGTTAGAAGGCTCAGTCCTGACTACACTCCCACTCTTGTGAGATTTATTCTATTGAGGTGTATCCATTGATAGAAGCAGGAGATCTAACACCGTAATGTTATGAGAGGTATAGGAAACCAAACAAAGACAAAATTCTTTAAGTTTTTGAAAGGTGATCCTTATTTGGTCTTTCAGGGGTTTCCTCCAATTGATTTTTGAACTAACAAGATAATGGTTTGATGGATTAAAATGGGGGGAAAACTCTTCTGAGAAATGATATGCAAGGAGGTTGCACTGTCAAATTTTAAGCTAACATAGGGCCACCATATAGGGTCATCATCATTCTAAAGGCAAGGGCTCCTAAACTCTTCACTGCAAATAGACTTTGAGATGAAAATATAGAATAAAACAGTGAATGAAGAGAGCTAATGCTAGATCTGTGAGCATAGAATATGGCATTGGTTCGACACATAAATTGAAATGCTAGAACAGGGGATCCATAGCGCATTTTTGCAGCAGTTTTTGTAGCGTAGCATAGCCAACAAGAGCCAGGAGAATAAATGGGCATAAAATATCTGATTGAAAATTGATTCAATTTCAGTGGAGGAAACTGACAGTATGCAGATGGATAAGAAGTATGTGACAATAGAGCTAAAGGGACTGGTAGGTGGAAGAAGCCATAATTTGCAGTTCCAGGTGCTACGAAAAGATAATAAAAAACCTTAGTTGATCTTCAACAGAGCTCGGATGGCTCAAGAAGTACTTGGACACCGTAGTTTTCTTATTTTTGATCTTCTGAAAGCAAGAATTTGTTTGCAAACACCTCATTCTCCAATTCACCTTGGTTAGCTACTATGTAGCATAATCTGCAGTGTTGTCTGGACTAGTAGTTTCTGCAGCACCGAGCTAGGAGTAGGATTTCAAATTTTGATAAACAGTTAGAACTCATTAATGAAAAAATCATGATTACTCATTTTGAAGACAAGTGTGCTGAAAACAATGAAAATGCATGACATCAACTTCATAATCACAAATGATGGTAAAGAGGGAGAGTGTACAAAGATGCGCTACAAAAACAACTAGTGAGTTGGCAACGTACTTGAAAAGGTTTGATTTGAATCCCTAACGGGTAAAGGGACAAAGTGGAGAGGTTCAAGCATATGAATCGATGGAGTGACTTGTCAGGTTTTTGGTGTCATAGGGATGATAGTGATGAGTCAAGGGTGTAAACCATAAAATGAACCAAGGGCATAAACCATAGGTGTGGGTCAAATATGTGAGCCAAGTTCCAACCTTTCATTTATTTAAGTTATCCTAAGAAAACCATAAGGAGAAAATAAAAAAACAAACTTAAAAAGACTAATGAATAAAAATTAAAACCTAAGGAGAAATTTGATCCATGAAACTTTCATGTGATAACAGATTACTCACTATGTGAAAAGTTAAAGGGAGCAGAGCAAAATCAAATGGAGCTTCTGTGATCATTAATTATATGTGGCTTAGCTCATATTTACATATTGGAAAATTGACAATTAGTTCATTGGAAAGTTGGGAATTGTTGTATAGTTATGTGAAATCAATTCACCATGGAATGTAACTTCACCATAAAAAGGAAATTATTATTTAAATATATTAGATGTAATTGTCTCTCAAATTTGTATGTAGTTTTGGATATTATGACTATTGAGAAATTTAGCTTGGTTTTTATTATGAAAAAGTTAGTCCATCCTAAATCCATGTTTATGAAAACATCAAACCTGAAAGGGAATATGACAAAAATTAAGGGGGGTTTAAGTTTGGACTTGGGAAAAGAGGGGTTAGTAATTCCTTAGGAAGGAAATCTCATTTCATCCATGCACAGTTTAAAGCTTTTCTTCAATTTGATAATGGGAAACAACATACTATAGTAGGGGAACTTAGAGCAGGACAAGCCCTTGAAAAGGTTAAAATGTGATTATTTTATCCTCCAACATGAGGGGTTAGGGGATGCCTCCAAAAAAATGCACTACGTAGATGACTTATAGTACAAAAACCCGACATTGTGATGATTCAAGAGATAACGTGTATAGGTAAGAAGGTAGTAGGTGGATTCACAAAAATCCTAAAGGATTGTGATTTTCTTTCTGTGATCCCTAAAGGAAGATCAAATGGGTTGATAATGTGATCGAAAAGGAAAGTATTTAGGATTCTAAAATCTTATTTATTTGTTTTAGGAATAGGTGTTGAACATCTCTCTTTGGGGGTAAGGAAGGCCTATTCTATTATTGACATTTATGGCCCATATGAAGACAAAGTCAGTACTGGGATAATTTCTCTCCAATAATTGCTTGAATCATGAGAAATTGACTCTACGAGGGGACCTAAATTTTACTACTAAGAGATTAGAATCTTGGGGGACCCATGCAAGGTTGGATCCTCTATCATATTTGATTTTTCACGAGATAGAAGCAACATGGATTATACATGTTGAACTAATAAGACTTGTACCAACTTAGAGAAACAAAGTGGTTAGAAATTATGCAACATCCAAGGGACTGTATGGATTTCTTGTATCTAAGATAATCACATCATATGAGGAAAAAATTGGGTCATGGGTTGGTTCATGGGGTCACTACTACAAGAAAAGGTTTCAATGTCAACGATTTTTGTCACTATAGCCCATTTTCCCCACATTGGAGTTTTTTTGTTGGTTCACGTCAAGTTTTTGTGATGGGAATTCACATCACATATGCATTGTGTTTTAATCACATTTGCATCATATTCATGACACTAAAAAACATTCAAAATTTTTATTGTTTTCCATTGCATTATCTCTGTGTCAAGTTTGCATCATATTTGTGTCGTCCATGCATTGCTATAATCTTTGGCACATTGTATGCATCATGATTCTATCATGTTTCATCAAGTTACTGTCTTATACATAAATATATAATGTTGTGTTAGCATCATAATAATATATTCAATAAAAAAAATGTTGTGTTATTAAATTGTTGTGATATTTGACACAATTATGATTCCATTCTTTTAGGGAATTCCAACTAATCATTGAAAAGGGTGCAGTATGGATAAAATTTTGTGAGAAATAATAAGGTCACTATGAAGGAAATGAGAGAACATGATGTGAAGAATCATAAGCTAATTGTGAAAGGAATAATATATAACAAGACATTGCAAACATACATTTATTTATGTAGGAAGACATACATCCTCCCTAAAACCCATCTCTTCTCTTCAAAATTCATGTTAATACACTGAACCGAAGAGGAAAATCCACCATTCAAACTGCTACTAAGTAGCTAGGGTTATCATATACCACCTATCCTAGATTCATGCTAAATAATTCTTGCATATTAATTTATTTTATTTCGATGGGTTTGATAAGACATACTCAATGAAATATCTAGGAATATGAACTTCATTTTTCTTTTTCTTATGCTCACCCTTCGTGTCTTCACTATCACCTTCGGATTTATCATCGCGCTTCTTATCATCATCCCCTCTTCCTTTTTGTTTTATCCACCATTTTTCTTATCCCCACCACCACCTTTCTTATTCTCCCCCCTTATTTCATGCCTTTGTCCTTCTTATGACCTTCCTAAAAGTTGTCTCCATCTTTCTTATGTGGGATGATCTCCATATAATTCTAGTTCTTTCCATGGGGATATAGTGGGTTGTAGTTATTATAATTAATGAATGGATTCGTTGAATGTAAGGTTTAGAGAGAGATATACAATTTTTGGTTGTCCAAGAGGGGAGTTGTGGAATCTAGAACCCATGCCAAGAAATGTTTTCTCTTGCTTTTACTTTGTATATTGAAAGTAGAAATCATTTTGGGGATAGTTATGGAAGCTCTTCCTCAAATGTGGGTTGATATCCTTAGTTGGTTCACTCTGATTATGTTATTTATGTTGTTGAATGTGGTGATTGGAGCCATAATAGTTATTCTAGAATGTGCCAAAAAGATAATAGGAACCTAAAAAAAAAACCCATTTTTTTTATACAGATTAAGCAACTTCATTTTATCTAGAGATAAGGTCGAGGAGGTAGTTCAGTCTGAAAACTATGAAGAATTAGAGAAAATGGAAAATAATGTAGTAGTAGAGGAAGATAAAACAAGCACGAGAATGTAAGGATTAGAGTGAGTTATTCATATATTTTTTTGTTTTTGGTTGTCAAGGAGGAGAGACGTGGGATGTGGAACCTAATCAAGGTTTTGTTTTGCCTACAGTTTGTATATTTCATAGTATAAATCATGTTTGGGATAGATATGGATGCTTTGCCTCATATGTGGGTTATTTTTCTTAGATGGTTCTTTCTAATTGTGGTATTCATGTTGTTGAATATAGTGACTAGAACTATTGTTGTTACTTAAAGGAAGAAAATTTTAAGAACCACCCTTAAGAATATAGGTATAATAAATGGATAAATCCCCATGACACATAGGAAAATTCAAATGATATTTTATCAATAATGTAACTTGTATATAAAAAAAATTGGTGAATCTTTCACTGAATTACAAAATCTTGCAAATTATTGGCGAATATTTCGCTAAATTATCAAAAATTGTAAGTATTGGTAAATTTTACTAAATATCATTACCAAAATATCATAAGTTTCCATAATAAATGCCTAAATGTCATTTCCACGATATCATGAATGTCTACTTAACAAAATATGTGAAAACACAAATTAGTGTAATTTCTATTGAAATGTTTTAACTATGGAGATTACAACATATAGCACAGTTATAAATGCATAATGGATCATGAAACACTGGGGAAGGAGACACTAGCACAACTATTTCAGTCAATGCAACCTTGTGATTACAAAGTTGCTCTGATGCACTCTCAAAATATTCTGCACCTCTACTTGGTTATTTGTTAAATGTGGTGCAAAATTAGCATATGAAAATATGATGCAAAATTAAATGTCAACCATGATTAATTTACTGAAAAAGATGAAAAATGTTTTTCCAATCAAAATCCTCTATCATCTTATTGTGAAATATTCATTAAGATTCTATACTTGTAAAAAAAAATATAAGTTTCGCCCCTGGAAGACAAATGGTAACAATACATAAATTATGATATGATTAAAAAAATGATAAAAGCATTCCAACCAATTGTAATGCAATATTTCATTTCCAAAATCATAGTAAAGGCTAAAACAAAATCCTTGAAAAATACCTTCATCTACAAAGGATACCCACTAGGCATCTTCATCAACTAGTATGTTGGATGCTTGGACAAATAAATTAGTTAAAATAGATTCCATGCTAGAACATCTTGCTATGGAAGATTTTAGGAGCTAAATTTTTCCATTTGGATAATTTTCCTTTTTTTAGGGATTTGTCAATTTCCATTTTTTCCATAAATGATTCACCCAAATTCTATAGGATAAAATGATTTTACTCAAAAAATGAACAATTTTTAATAGAAACTTTAATGTTTTTACAAAAATATCATTAGACATTTTATAGTTGGAATTTTAATAATTAGTAAGACTCAAGGTTTCTACATTTTAAGATAAGTATGGATCCTTAAAATTTTCCCTACACCTTTCCCTCTTTAATGCTTTATAAGAGGGTCTAGAAAAAACTCGTGCTCAATTTCTAGATTTGCATCTATACTTTGTAAATGATTCACACACACACACACACACACACACACACTTATTGAGAAGGTCAAGTAGAGATGGGGGAATGATCTCAAAAAAGCCAACCCTCTTAGTATTTTTCCCACATCACTCTTCTATTGAGACAATATTTTCAAATGCAACTGCATACAATTCCTACAATAACTATCAAAACGTTCATGATAAATTCATTGAAAATCCATAAAAAATCATTTTGTAAAATAAAAATTATTAAAAGAGTGAAGACAAATACTAGTAGAGAATATGTATATGCCTAATTAGAAATTCCTCAAATAATAAATAAACTAGAATGCATACCATAGGAAAATAACTCTCCCAATCATGAAGCTTATCCATCTCCCACACTTCTTGCTTGCCACACATTCTCACAAATTATTTGATAACTCTGCAATCCAACAAGACCAAGGATTTTCCAAAACCAAAAAAGAATAATTTAGAACTAAGTAAAAAATTGCACTATTCTTGGAGGATTAGAAACTAATATTTCAACAAATAGTTTAAAACTAATACATAGTACTCAATGTTGGTGACTAGGAATGGAGCCTTCCCACTCATGAAATAAATTAGGGTAACACCATCTGACCAAATATCGACTTTGCAACCTTGGTTTAAACAACTCAATAACGCTTGCAGGAAAATAATTTCAAGTTCAACAATAAATTCAATATGCATTACACTCAAAATAAGAATAGGAACCTTGGAAAAAAAATGAACTGCAATCTTATGCATAACTTTGGAGCATGATAACCTCTAGTTCCTACTCTCCATATCTTTTAAACTTTTGATAAAAAATGAGCAAGGCATAAATAAAAAATTTCAAGCGCTTTTCATCAATTGAAGCACACATAAAACTAAACATCAAAATTGAAGCTCTAATTTTATATTATATGCAAATATGAATCTAAAGCATTGAGATAACAACATTGAATATTAAAGATAGCATACAAGCACAAAATAATGTAGTGAAATACCATTTCTCTTTGGAAAACTATTGTACTCATATGTAATTGTATTGAAGTTTGGGTATAAAGGAATAGGGGAGACATAGCTGGATAATGTTTCCACTATCTCCTTTCACTCCGACTCTCTCAAGATGCAACAACCCATTTTTCTTGAGAAGTAAGAACTAATGGTACTTTTTGGTGCAAGATATATTGCACTTCATGCAACAAGTTGAGTGGATCCTTTCTACCTTGGTTGAGAAGGGTTCATTTGATTCCCCCTCGAAGGTGTTCATGCACTTATTATGTCTTTTGAGGGGAGCTACATTATCAATTTTAGCATCCTTAAAAGTAAGATATGAACTATACATATTTTAATATTTTAATATATGCATATAGATAATTGAACTATGTTTAATATTATTTTCTTTAACATGTGTTCACGATGCATATCCAATACAAGTAAATATACAATATTATCGATTAAAAAGTGTTTCACCATTAACAAGTGCATGTCTAACTTTTTTGTATTTGCTTGCTCCCCTAACATGATTTTGTGGTTTATATCCAAGGAGGATTACTATGTGTTATGTTATTGTCGAAATCACGTGGCCTTCCCCGAGTTGTCTTCTCTCCTCTTTTTGAGTTCATTGCAGTACTTGTTGGCTTGATATAAGTATGCCTTCAAGTTTTTGAGATATTAGTTGCATTTGTATTTCCAAGTATGGATTTCAATCTAAAATTGTATGGGATCTCTCTCTTGCTAAAGACGAGCTCCTTTTGAGAAAAAAATACTTCAACACACTTTTTTGACTATGTGAAAACTTGGGATTCACTACATTAAAACCATAAATGGATGTAAG
>JASDQU010371129.1:23365-36397 GCA_032191745.1 Picea mariana
ATATATATATATATATATATATATATATATATATATATATATATATATATAGCTTAGTTTTTTACTCTATTTCGATAAATAAATAATAAATAGTACTTAAATCCAAAAAATAAAAATAAAAATATAGTCTGAGCATTATTGCAATATATATATATGAAAGACTTTTGTGGGCACCAATTTTCTTTTTGATGTGATTATTACCAAGAAAATTAAAAATTTAATACCTTTTTGAAGAGTGCATTATAATTTTTGGGGGGTATTATAGTTTTGACAATATTGACTTTTCATTTTAGATGATTTTCAGAATAGTAAAATTCTTAAGTGATAAAGTTTAGAACAAAATTATTAAAAAATAAAAAATCTTAATAAAAATAAAAATAAATGTCTATACCATTACAAACTAGATTCAAATAAGAATCCATTGGAATATGTTCGACGGATGATCTTCAAAACCTACAGGGGGTTTCCCTTGTTGAAGTCGCAGGTTTTGTGAAAAATGTTGTAGAATTTATTGTTATGGTTGACCAAAAAATATTAGCTGAGAGTTTTAAAAACTCTCAATTGAGAGTTTTTATAATCCTATAATGGGTTAGAAACTCACAAAATATTGACCAAGAGTTTATAAAACTCTTGGCCTAGATTTTATAAGAAAGACTTTTGGCCTAGGGTTTTGTTGAATTTTTCCATAGCCTCATTGAGCTTCTTTCACCACACCTCACTCCAAAAAGTGTTACCCATTTTCTCATTTTCACCCTTGAATCTATACTAGAGGCCATACATACTATCATGCCTTGGGGTTTTATTCCCGAAGGTCTTTTGAGAAAATAGAGAAGATTTGTTTAAAGTTATTATGGTTGCAGAAAAAGGAGAATGAAGGAATTATTCTACTTAAATGGATAGTTATTGCAAATCCTAAAGACCTAGGGGGTTGGGGGATAAAGAACATCCATCACTTTGGGAAAGCCTTAGTAGCCAAGGGCTTGTGGTGGATAATATCCAACAAGGTTCTTTGTATCCAAGTCATTACACATAAATATATTGAACCTTCCACAATAGAGGAGTGGGTAAAAAAATCCCTTAAAAATCATCCACAATGTTTCAATAGTATAGAAGTCCATTGTCATAGCCTTTCCATTGGTTGGGAATTAGATAGTATGGAAGGTGGGGAATGGTGAAATGGTAACAATTGTATTTTACCCTTGGGTTGGTTGTTGTAAGGAATATAAACTCGTTGATGGGTTGATTGCCTCTCTCCAAGAAATAGACATATCAAATCTATATTAAGAAACCTATCAAGATATTACCACCTTTTGGTCTCAAGAGTCAAAGCCTACAAAAGTATTAGGGTTGCATGGAAATGAAGGTGATCTTTGGGAAGCCAATTTAAAGCAAAGTTGAAGGTGAGCCATGTTAGAATCAAGGAATATGAGGATGAGTGGATTTAGTAAAAAAATACAACCCCGGGAGTCTATACTCCTAATATAGGATATGAAGCTATGTTTGTCAATGTGAGACTTGAAGAATATCAATGGTGGTGGAAACCATTATAAAAAATTAGGGCTCTACTCAAAGCCATAATCTTCATGTGGTTGGCTATGATTATATGGCCTTGACCTGGGAGGTCTTGCAAAAGAGGAATGGGCATGGATTGGACATAATGTTATCTTGTTAAGAAAGGGAGGAAACATTTGATCATCTTTTAATCTACTGTATCTACACAAAATAATATATTGTAGCTATACAAAATAGGCATGGGTTAACATGGAATCCTTACTAGATGTTAGATAAGGGTGGCATGGAGATTCAATAGATGAATGCTTAAAATATTGACAGCCTCATTCTGAACTAAAAGAATATAAGGCCCTTACTATCATAGTATCTTGGGGTATATGGTTATAGGAATGACAAAATATTTGAATATAGGAAGATTCCTCATTTTAAACGAGGAATATTTGAAAATTTCCAAAGGTGGTGGAAACCACTACGGAAAATTAGGTCTCCACTCAAAGTTAGAATCTTCATGTGGTTGGATATGATGAATAAGGCCTTGAACTGAGAAGTCTTGCGAAAAAGGAATAGGCATAGGTCAAGCACATGTCCTCTATGTCAAGAGAGGGAGGAAACAATTGATCATCTTTTAATCTACTATAGTTATAAAAGAATGTCTATCTTGACATGTAATCCTTGCTAGGAGTTAAAGAAGGTGGCAGGGCCTAAAACTCAATAGATGAATGTTTACAATCTTGGTAGTCTTGTTCTGACTAAAATAATATAAGGTCATTCCTGTCATATTATCTTAGGGTATATACTTAGATATGAATGCCATAGTATTTGAAGATAGTTATATTCCTCATTTTCAACGTTCTCTTTAGAGTAGAACTATCTTTGCAAGTTTCAGGTTCCCTCTAAAGGTCTCTTCCTAGAGGTAGATTTTTTGTGTTCATATAGACAAAGCTCACTCTTGGGGTTATTTTGATGGTTCCTTCCAAGGTATCCCATATTATTGTGGAGTATGGAGGTTATTTCTTTTTAATCAAGATCATTTTTATAGGCTTTAGGTAGAACTTGAAGGGGGAACAAAATAATTATGCTTAGTTTCTTTGTTTGAAACTATTACTAAGATTAGTTATCTTCAAATGGATCTCAAAATTGTAGATTTTTGGTGACTTTATGGTGGTTATAAATTGGATGAAGAGGGAAAATAGAACACAAAATTTACTTTTAAGTCTTATTTTCAAAGAGATTAAGAACATTCAAATTTTTTTTATTCCATTTCTTTCTCTCATGTGTTTAGAGAGCTCAACTTTGCAGTTGATTCTCTCTTCAAAGACGGTCTTCAATTAGAATATGGGGTTTGTACAATGATGGAGTCCAAGGATCAGAAAATTCAAGAGATCACATTACCATTTATGGGATTATCAACACTATCACCATCTTATTTTCATTTATTTTTCTTTGTTTACAAATCATATGTGGACTTATGATGATGAGGATAAGACCTATCTGAGTGTTTGGTTATGGGAAAATTCAAAATATCTTATGGACTTTCTAAGGAATTTTATTTGAAGCTTTTGAAGGTATTCTTTATGAACTTTTGAAGTAATATTTTTGACATTATATTTGCGTAGTTGAGTCTAGACAGGTCTTGAATTATATATGAGCTTAAAAACAAAATGTAGAGAAAAATTTAGATACCAAAAATGGTATTTTATTTTGTCTTTTTGTTGTGAATATTGACCTTGAGGGATGTCTAGGAATAATGAAAAAATATTCATAATGTATTTATTTTCATTTCGAATATAAATGCATTTTTTAAGGAAAAAATAATTAAATAATGAGCCACTAAATTAAATAAATCAAAAATATATCAAAAATTAATACTTAGTTGGGAAATTTTAATTTGAATGACATGAATCAATTTTAGACATTGTGGAGTTCAAGATTGAGTATGTACTCAAGTTTAGGGTTTATATTTGAATGGAAGGTGGGAAGGACTTATCAATGTAGTTAATGAGTTTGGTTGCATATTCACTCTTGCCTTTTCTTAGTCAAAATATATTTTTGGGGCGAGGTGGGAGATATGAGGTATTCCTAGGGATAAATTTCAATGCACAACATGCCCATAGGCATATTAAGGTGATATTAACATTGGTTGAGCAACAAGGGAGAATTTTGGAAGCATGCTCACATTGGAAAGACTTTGGTTATTGTCAAGTGTAAGGGGATGAGAAGTGCTTACTTTCTTGAGCAAAAGGAGAAAACACAATTTTTTCTTTGTGGGTCTCCTCAATGAGTAATTATTAATAATTAACATTTAAAAGTTTCCTCTTAATTATACCTCCCCTTAGGATGACACCAGAAACTGATCTAGTCTTATAGCAAGTTCATTTTTGTTTCAATAAGGTAGAGGAAGGGAACTTCAACTTAGCTAGATAAGTAGGAGTCATATACAATCCATGGGTATAAGAAAGGGAACATTTGGTGGCTTCTGACTTAAGTGAGATAAGATTGGATAGAGGAAGTGTGTCTTGTCATCAAGAGGTATGAATTAAGAAGAGATGAGTGGAGGTGAAGTGGGAATATTTTTAAATTGTACAGACACATCCTACAATAACACTTAGAGTCTCATGGATTGGTTCAGAAACAACAATTGAGGATGTGCTCATATCTAATATTTTTTTTTTAATGTAAGACAAATTTTCTTTTAAATATTTTTTTTATGTGCCTACCCTCAGACTAGAACTAGTTTGGAAAGTACACAATTATATAGTAGATAGGATGTTATGAACCACCTTCCCCAAATAGCATAAAAATCAAAAGAAGAAGTAACTCCACACATTTAGAATGACAAAGGATTAATGAATAAGAAGGCACTTTGAGGGGGAAATCTCCCTTTACAATATATCCAATGCACACGACAAGATGCCTATACAAATGAATCTCCTTTATTATAAATAAGAGATAAAGTGAGCATGATGTAACCTACCACTAATCTGACCTAACCATAACCAATATATTAATAATTAATAAGGGTTAGGGCCTTAACATAGCCCCCCTCTTTTAAAAATATATCCCGTCAAAGCTTGTAATTGAGGGTGTTTCTTCATGAATTGCTCATTTTCCCATGTAGCTTATTCTAAAGGCATATTCTTTCACTTCATTAGGTACTCCATAATGGTTCTATTTTGAAAATATAGATAATGTTGATCTATAAGTTTCTCTGGTTCAAAAATCAACTTCCCTTCATCTAATTCTATAATTTTTGTTTGCATTGGCATAGTTTGTCTAAGAACCTTTTTTAGGAAATATACATGAAAAACATTATGAATGAAAGAAGAAGGAAAATATAACTCATAAGCCATTTCTCCAATATTTCAAAGAATATTGCAGGGTCCATAAAATTCTGGAGCTAGTTTTTTATTCTTTTTTTTAGAGTAGATTGCTTATAAGGTTATAGTCTCAAAAATACCCAATCATCCTCCTCAATTTGTCTTTCACTTCAATGTTGATATGCTTGCTACTTCATCTTTTTCTACGTCATTTGAAGGTTTTCTTTAAGAATTTTCAGAGTTTCTTTAGTCTTTTTCATGTGTGAGTCTACTACATGTACTTTGGAATGGTCCTACAAAAATTATGTGTGATGGGTGGTATTATACCACCATTATGCCAGAGGAATCCACTTCACCCATTGAGATTACTTGTTTGAAGAATAACAATGAATTTAACCCTCTAAACATTTGTTAACTATTTATATTTTACCATATGTTTGTGGATGGTTTGTTGAACTCGTAGCTAGTGTTGTTCCACTCATCTTCCATAACTCTTTCCAAAAAATTCTTGTGAATTTTGGATCTATGTCACTTACTATTACTTTAGGAATCCATGAAGTCTACGAATTTCCTTCATGAACACTTCTACCACTTGGCTTGTAGCATATGTACTTTGAATTCCACAAAAATGTGCATATTTTGTGATTCTATCCACAACCACAAAAAAGGAATCCTTGACTTCCAATTTTGGTAAACTTGTAAATAATTTCATTGTTATCTCGTGG
The DNA here is from genome assembly GCA_032191745.1 of Picea mariana. NCBI lineage: Eukaryota > Viridiplantae > Streptophyta > Pinopsida > Pinales > Pinaceae > Picea > Picea mariana. Next base: position 28,920 of record JASDQU010371129.1, read on the forward strand.
TTATCTCTTCCATCTTTGATTAGGAATGTGTGATGGTTGAAGTAACCCTATAACCTTTGACTATTTCTCTTTTATTTCTTTGGCACACCTGACATTCTCTTACAATGTTTTGAATATCTTTCTTCATTCCTTCCCCAAATAATATATTTTTTKATCTTTTGATTTGTTTTAAGGAACCCTAAATGTATGGCCATTGGARATTCATGAGACTCCCTTAATATTCCTTGCTTCAAATTTGATTGAGTGCATAAAAATATTCTACCCTTGTACCAAAGGATATCTCTCTTCCACTCCCAATGTTCCGTAGAGATATTCCCYTCTTTTAGAAATTGTATTTTATGTCTAGTACTATTGTCATCTTGCCATTTATGGTGAGCTTCTTCCAACCACACATGAATGTAAGATGTAATAAAATACAAATTATAGGATTCTTCTATTCTAGAAAGGGAGTCTACTACCACATTGTCCTTCCCTATCATGGTCTRTTTTGAATTTAAAATGCCTCCCAATGAGATATTGTTGCCTTTTTTATTGCATGTAAAATTTCCACCATTCTTTTTCATATGTAGATTTCACCAAGTCTTTTCCCTTGAACTGTTTACTTTCAAAATCCAACGATCTCTCTTCTTGCATAAATATTGCTCCAATTCCTAGTCTCGATGCATCACATTTGACCATGAATGTTTTGCCAAATTCAAGTGTAGCTAATACTGGTGTAAAAGACATAGCATCCTTTAAGAGTGAGAATTCTAAGGTAGTCTCTTTATTCCATACAAATGAATTTTGCTTCAAGAGATATGTGAGTGGGCCTCTAATGCGTGCATAATTCTTAACAAATTTTTGACAATATCTTGTAAGGTTAAATACTCCTCTAAGGCTCTTGATGTTCTTAGGAATAGTCCATTTTGTGATAGCCTGAATCTTTTGAGGGTCCACCTATAATTATAAGACAGTGTGTTAGGGATAATAATAATAATAATAATTAAAAAAAAATACAAATTTAGAATTCACCATAAATATGTGTCATTGCTTGTAAGTGTAACAAGCTATACTATATAGTATTATGCACAACCCTTACGCTTGCCAGTTTTGAAAACACACGAGCAATCTAAAAAAGGGTGGAGTGACATTCCATTATTGGCCCCTAGACATAAGAAAAATGAAATTTAGCTTTAGGAAACTTAAGTGTAATTATTTTCAATTTGCAATAAGGTCCTTGGAGGATCTATGAGACAAAAAAAATGTCTCTATAACAACTTTTCTTCCTCATATTTCTTGTTAATGATGATTATGTTAAAACTCAACGGGCATTCCCTTCTCAATAGGTTCTATAGATTTGTATAGTTGTGTTGAAAACCACTACAAAACACTTTGGTTTTGTAAAGAGATTAKATTCATATTTCAGATTAAGAAGGTGATTGAAAAGGAATGTATTCAAACATTTAGTACCCAATCCAAGTCACTACTATCTGACTTTTTTCACAATGCTTTAGGTCGCAATGGTGGAAGAAATGGACTTGAATGACTCCTAGAAATCCATGTACAATGTGTAAAAGTTGAGATGACCCCAAAAATGAGCAATAACCACAATGGTCATCCCTTTGAAATGTTGTATTTCCTAGTTTTTTTACATCAAAACCCATCATATGAAACCCATGTTTTGAGCTACAACTTATACAACATATTTAGATTCAGTGTAATACAAAAAAAATGGATGGAAAAAATGATCATATTTTCYAATCATTAATGTCCATTGTCAAAATTGAAGATACATCCCTAGAATATCCCAGAAATATTCCCAGAACATCTGAGAAATCTGCCTAGAACATCCCTAAAAAATGTCTAGAACATCTCTAAAATATACCTGGAACTTTTTGGGGATGACTAGAAAGYCCTTGAGTCCCCAATGAAGTCCCCAATAGTTTGAGGATGTTTCCTAGGGTTCCCCAAGTCCTCGAAACATTGGAAGAATGTGTATGGGTTTCTTTTTTTTTGGAGGGGGGATGGGTCCTCGTGCAACATAGGATATATATTCTTGAAACTTAACAACAAAGTTTTCATCGTCATCATTGCTATAATGATTTTCTCTTTCAAATTCCTTTTTATAGTAGCCTTCCAAGAAAGTCACAATTGAATAAAATTGCCTCCAACATTCTTTAAATATTGAATGAAAGTCTCGTAATTATGAATCCCAAAGGCAGACAAATTCCTATACCATTTTATTGCATCTCTCTAGAGGGACATCATAAATAGCTTCATTAACATGTCTTTGTGGGAAATCCCAAGCTGATGAATACAAGTGTGGAAATCCCTCAAATGTTGCATGGGGTTATCATTATCAACTCCTTGAAATTTATGGAGGAATTCTAAGTATTCTTCAATATTAGGCATAGGATTAGGAAAAATAGGTAAAACAGAGAAATTCCTATGAGTTTGGTATAAAAATAATGTGAAGTCACTAATATGTGGAGTCACTAGGTGAAATCTGTCTTCTAAAGATATTCTTGAAAAGAACCAGGTACCCTACCATCCTATTCTTATTCACCACCAAGAAACATAACTTAATGTTTTGTCATTTCCAAGGGAAAAAAACTTTCAAACATTCTTCCTCGACAATGGTGCCAATTCATAGGTTTATTCTTGAGATGTTCTTGGCTAGGAAACTATTCCAAGTTATCCACTAGAGGCTTAAGAACCTCCCTGATTTAGACCACAAGATGACTCTTGGACTAAAGGGGGAGCCCTCATATATCTTTAGAGTTGGATTCCTATTGTCACTTCAACATTGACTCTATCCTATGAGATTTAAATGACCATATTTKAATTGCTTGTGAGAAAGACTAAAAGAAAAATAATGTTCCACACTAAATCCAAGGAACTATATTTAGATTCCTAAACAAAGGCCTTTCCATTGGGCACATTAATCCCACATTGTACAAACATAAAGTTGAGTTTACATGGAAGATAAATAAGATGTTTAAAAGTAAGACATATGCATTCATATAACAATGAGAACGAATGAGAATGGTAGTCATTGTTATTTAAAGATTTACATGAATTCTAAACAGGTGTGAAGGTTTTGTGAATTCATTGATTGGATATTAAACATATTGGGCATTGACATATGAATCCATTGGTTCAGGAGACCTCAAGGTAAGTTTTAGGTAMATGACATGAAAATAAATTTATCACATGAATTAGAAAGATACATACAAATATGTTTAGAATTTTTAAACATACTCTAGATGTTGCATAGGCACTCATAATAGAGATGCAGAATGATAGTGGAAACTTTACCACAAGTTCCACTCATAATAGAGATGCAAAATGATAGTGGAAGCTTAACCATAGCTTGCCTTTATCAACCGAGAATAAACAAGAGACCATCTAAAAGGTTGCACAACTGAACTAGAAGAAAAGAGTTATGAAAACAAAGAGAAATACAAAAAATAGAGAGGGCACAAATTCTATAGTGGAATAGTCTAATTTCTTGGTCTTCAAAAAAATGAAATGGCCCATAGGGCTACCAAGAAAAACTAGTCTTTAGCTATAAAATTTTCAACCTCTTCAAAGTGCATGGTGCTATATTTTATCCTAATTCCTTAAATGTTGAGTCTTTGCATACCTTTATGCAACCGAACTCCAAAAATGTACTAAAAGATAAGTGGCTTTGAGATGACTCAACATTTTAGGAACGTAATGCCCCACTCCTCTAATAAAATAGATGAGTTTGAGGCTATCCATTCTCCACTAAACACTTGTTATAACAAATCGTGGTGAAAGAAAATTATAGCTAATATTATTTTTACTAGAATCATAATCCAAAGAAAAAGGTTTAAGATTCCATAATAGCATTGTATTATGGGATTCATGGCTSTTGAGTATAAGTAACCACCTTCCCTTTTACCAAATAATATTGACTAAAGGGTCCTAGGGTTTAGCATGAAAAGMAAACACTTTAACCACTACTAGTTAAATGTATTGACCTTCCCTTTTACCACATACTATAATATTGACTAAGGGGTCCTAGSGTTTAGCATAAAAAGCAAACACTTTAACCACCACTAGTTAAATGTATTCCGAACAATAATTACTAGAAAAATTGTTTTTAATCATTAATGCTTCTCAATTTCATAACCTGCGATTTGGCACCATTATCAAATTCTGCCTAGGTAATGTCACTCTAGAAGCTGTCATTTTTAATTTTTTCTGCAATTTGGCACCATTATCAAATTCTGCCTAGGTAATGTCACTCTAGAAGCTGTCATTTTTAATTTTTTCATTATGAAATTCAGGGGAGTCTTCGTTATTTGTCAAACTGCTTCCYTTGGTTGSTTGCTTATCCAAAGATCCCTTTCACCAAATTTGTTTGAGCTCCACAAGCATTTGTAGCTTCTCTAGAATCAATAACAAAAAGTTTGCAGAGGCCTTTAATAGTGCCTATCTAGACCATATCTATCAAAAGAGATCTATAAAATAATCTTAGATTATGGAATCTCAAAGCTACAACTCTTTTAGCTATTGAGAGGAGGAGTTGAAAGTAAGATATGTTTTTTAGAGTACTACCCTGTAGAGATATATTTTGTTGCTTTCTTATCAAAAGGACCTTTCTCAAAAAAAAAATGAGTTTCTTAGATTATGGAATCCCAGAGCTACAACTCCTTTATCTGTTGAGGGGAGGATTTGAAACATTCATTGAAGAAGATATATATTCAGAGTACTTCCCTAGAGCTTGATATGTTTAACAAGAAGCATGTTCTTTGTGCTTGACTAAATAGGACTTCTTGAGCCAAACACACATCCATTCTCTGATGGTAACATTCCACTTTCTGCTTCCATAATATTGACCAGCATATTCAGTCCCCCACTAAATCTTGTTTGGACAGACCTCTGTATACAGTGCTATGGAGGAGGAACTAAAATGGAAGAGAGTGTTTTTGAAGGAGACCTGCCCGAAATTATCTCTTCATATGCTGAATCCCCACTTTCACCTATATCCTGTTCCTGAGAATCACTTTCCTCAATGTAACTTTCCACATCTCTTATAGTTTTTGAGCATGAAGGTGCCCCATCTCTTCAATGCATGGAATTTTCTCTCAAATGAAATGCTGAAGATGAAAAATTCTCAAATTGAGTAAAGCCACTTGAAAAACTGGAGCATATTAATGCTTGGTGGGAGATCGTTCAAATCACAATTATGCACATGTTTTTAAATCTCAAAAACCTCAAAATCTCTGGCCACGTATGGGGATTCTAAAATTCTTTAAATTCTAACATCAAAGCTTCGACATTTTACAACTTGGGTTAATCTCAGAAAGCTACAAACATTTAGAGAAAAAAGGCATTGAGTCAGTTTGCCAGCAGACTCTTAAGTTCACTTTCAACATCTTTCAGAAGAGCAATATAAATTTGCCAATGTAGCTTTGAATCATGGCCATGAAAATCCTGAGGAAACACATCCAGTGACTGGGCACAAATTGAAATAGACATCCTTCACATTTTCAGGAACAAAAATGTATTTCTGTTTTAGTAACTCCACTGTGTTAAATCCTTCATATGTCTCATAAAAGTATGTTTTATCTCTGAGAAATGGTCTTTGAATCCCATCTAAAATTTTGCCATTGTTCTAACAGACGGGTTGAAAAAGTAGCTTTGTGACTTTACGTTCAACATCAACATGAATCCATGGAATAGGAAAAAAAATTGTATATTTTTTAATCTTTCCACATGGTAAACCACACACCAGGTGGGATGTAATCAGAGCACCATGATGGTTTACAAAAGTACCTCCTTTGGCTCTAAAGTGGTTTTATGTACCGGCATGGTTTTGATTTTGACATAACGTGAAGGCGTGGGTCGCTTTTTTATGAAGCTCAACGGTTGGACATTCATGGGGAGAGTTAGAAATTTTAATGAAATATAGTCATATGAAAATCAAACATCCCACATATGCAAGAGGAAGGAAAGTTTTTATACAACAATGAATGGTATATTGCTCAACAAATGAGTAAGGAAAAAAGTGTTTGGTTAGAGGAGATGGTTTTTCCAAATTTATAATGGAGTCATGAGATGGTGTAAAGCTAAGGAGGCCAAGGAAAAAAAATCAATCAAAAAGAACAAGTAAATTTTATAAAAGATATTTCATCTAAAAAAGAAATACATGAAATTTATAAAGGATATCTCATGTCAAAAATAAAAAAAATATTCCATCTAAAAAGAAACACTGAATTTTATAAAAGATATCTCATGTCAAATATAAAGATATTCCATATAAAAAAGAAACACATGAAATTTATAAAGGATATCTCATGTTAAAAATAAAGATATCTCATGTCAAATATAAAATATATTCCATGTAAAAAAGAAATACATGAAATTTATAAAGGATATCTCATGTTAAAAATAAATACATGAATCTTAGAAAGATATTATCATGTAAAAAGTGTCAAAAAAAACACATGAATCTCAAAAAGAAACACATGAATCTTAAAAGAATATCTCATGTCAAAAATAAAAAAATATTCCATCTAAAAAGAAACACTGAAATTTATAAAAGATATCTCATGTCAAATATAAAAGATATTCCATGTAAAAAAGAAACACATGAAATTTATAAAGGATATCTCATGTTAAAAATAAATACATGAATCTTAGAAAGATATTATCATGTAAAAAGTGTCAAAAAAAATACATGAATCTCAAAAAGAAACAGATGAATCTTAAAAGGATATTGTAGACATTGCCATGTCAAAAAGAAACACATGAAGTAGACCACTCACTACAGTTGAACTTATAACATGAATCTTAGAAGGATATTGCCATGTCAAAAAGAAACACATGAAGGTGACCACTAAGACATCAAAGAGTACATTGAACTTAAAAGAGGTCGAGGATATTGACATTTTGAACTACAACAATCTTAGAAGGATATTTCCATGTCAAAAAGAAACAAATGATGAAGGTGACCACTTAGACATCAAAGAGTGTGTTGAACTTATAAGAGGTTGAGGATATTAACATTTTGAACTACAACACTATCTTTGTTAGTTGGCCTGACTATTTGATTGACTTATTCGATTGCTTAGTTGAGTATACATTTATATTTCTAGTCAACTCTTACTATTACATTTTGAGTAGACTCATTGGCCTATAAGTTAAGTAGGCTCCTACAACAATTGGAATAGAAGTAATCCCTTTTTGGAAATGAAATGTTGCAAGTAGTTAGTCCATGCTAACATGGTGCAGTTTCTCAAATTTCCCATGACATGAACCTTACTAGGAAACAAATGCAACATTCCAACACCATCATAATATAAAAGTATTTGCATTATATATGATCTAAATAAATAGCCATGGAATGTTGGGTCATGGAATTCAAACATTGTTGGTTATTCTCAAATTTTCCATCCCCATAAGCCTTTCCAATCTTCAAACAAATGTGAATCTTGGGTATAAAACCCAACTCAATCATTGTAATT
>JASDQU010371129.1:59981-77173 GCA_032191745.1 Picea mariana
GAACTTAAAAGAGGTCGAGGATATTGACATTTTGAACTACAACAATCTTAGAAGGATATTTCCATGTCAAAAAGAAACAAATGATGAAGGTGACCACTTAGACATCAAAGAGTGTGTTGAACTTATAAGAGGTTGAGGATATTAACATTTTGAACTACAACACTATCTTTGTTAGTTGGCCTGACTATTTGATTGACTTATTCGATTGCTTAGTTGAGTATACATTTATATTTCTAGTCAACTCTTACTATTACATTTTGAGTAGACTCATTGGCCTATAAGTTAAGTAGGCTCCTACAACAATTGGAATAGAAGTAATCCCTTTTTGGAAATGAAATGTTGCAAGTAGTTAGTCCATGCTAACATGGTGCAGTTTCTCAAATTTCCCATGACATGAACCTTACTAGGAAACAAATGCAACATTCCAACACCATCATAATATAAAAGTATTTGCATTATATATGATCTAAATAAATAGCCATGGAATGTTGGGTCATGGAATTCAAACATTGTTGGTTATTCTCAAATTTTCCATCCCCATAAGCCTTTCCAATCTTCAAACAAATGTGAATCTTGGGTATAAAACCCAACTCAATCATTGTAATTAGTCTTCTCCCTGCATGTGAAGATTTTTTTAGCTTTGGAATTGAACAAGGTATACAAATCCATGGTTTTGCAATAAGAATTGGATTTGAATGTAATGTTATTGTGGGAAATACATTTTTAGATATGTATTAAAATGTAGATATTTTAGCATTGCCCATTAATTGTTCAAACGAATGCCTAAATGAGATGTTGAGATGTTGATTCATGGAATGTAATCATTCTTGGTTATGTCCAAATTTTCCATCCCTATGAATCATTGAGATTCTTCAAAAAAATGTAGGTTGTGTTGGGTGTAAAAGCGAACTTAATCATTTCAATTATTGTTCTTCTTGCATGTGCAAATTTATTGGCTTTAGAACAAGGTAAGAAAATACATGGTTATGTAATAAAGATCACATCTGAATGTAATTTTGTTGTGGATAGTGGTCTTGTAGAAATGGAATGAAATAATTGTTGGTTGGGATATAATTAGTAAATCCTTAGTGGGAATGAAAAGTAGGAAGCACTTAGTCTATGGTGACTTGGTGAGGTTCCTAGAATTAAATCTCGTAACCATGGTAACTCACTCTACATACAACATAACAAAAATAAAACTCTAGACTAGAGCAAAGTCAAAGTGAGGTCCAAATTACAATTGTCAAGAACAATGAGTGATGAGACCAAACAAGGAAAACACCAATGCATAATGTTAAGGATGTCGTCAACGGGGATCCTTTTGACAAGTGAGAAAGTGTTACAAATTTTCAAGCCAAACAAGAAGGGGAAAATTGGTCTTAACAAGGACTCGATTGAAGTTAAATTTTGATTTAGATTATGGTTGTGATTATGACATCAAAGAAAATGAAGGTGGTGTCAAGGTTAACATCTAATCACCCACAATTTGAGATCATACTATATTAGATAGGAAAAAGGGAAAATGGATAATAAAAATGTACACTATAATATACGAACTAAATTAAAAGTCATGGGATCTTGCATGCATGGTTATGCAATAATAAGTGCATTTGGTTATGGAATTAGCTTTAGAACAATGTAATTAGTGGATTCATTTTTTTCAATAGAGTTCATTTTTTCCAATTTAAAATGAGAAGGGGTTTTCCTTGCTGATCAATTTTGTTTTATCTTAAATGTTCAAAATGAGTCAATTGATAGTATAACATGAGATAAATCAAATAATATTTGGTACCTAAAACACTTTAGTAAAGGAAATTGGAACAATTGATCATGTATGGCATCAGTAAATACTTAGAGTAATTGAAACTTTCAGACAGAGAAATCCTGAGAATAATCCCTAAGATTGTTTCATCAACAGTGTAATCATTATCATATCCCACAATCAAACAAGTCATTGTAATAATCTCCCCAGTTAAAACCAAGAAAATATATGTTGGTTGAAGAGGCAAGGTAAATTAAAAAATGTTTTCTTTTTCATGTAACGGCTTCACAAGTAAATATTTATTTTGTTCCATTGATAATGAATTAAACTCTGTACTTAGAGTTCTTCATCTATGGGTATTTGATTATATGGTAATAATATCATTTTAGATATTGCATCTGAGCTAGTAGGGAAAATCATTTGAGACCCATATGAAAACATCACGACTCTCTAGGTTGGGTTGTAGAGTCTTAAACACATTGAAATGAATTCAAGAAAATGATAGATTGAGGGAACAAATGCATGTTCAAGGCCACATTCCTAGGTGGGAAAATTATCGCATGCATCCTTGAATCTTGTATATGCTTCTTGGTAGGTTTCATAGGCACTCTTCATAGTAAAATTAGGTTCAAAAAGATCTTTATCTCTATCAATTGGGTGGTCGGAATCAAAACTCCATGTGATGGGTTGTGCGAGAGTGATAGGTTTTTTCCTTGAAGCTATGATTTCAGCTATTTAATTTTTTTTAGCTTTCTCTTACTAATTTTAGAGAAATAGACATGAATTTTAATTGACTACAAAAGAAGGAAAACAATTGTACCCATCTATCTTGGAATTTTGAAATTTATCTACCATCTCTTGTTTATTGTGACTCTCAGTTGTTATCTACAAGCAAATGAAAATTAGTTTTAGTTTTACCCATATAACTTTTTTCATAATATAACCATTGTTTGTTTGTGTTTGCATGGGTAGCGTATTAAAAATCATACATAACAATTGAGCACTTGTCATTCTTTGATTTGGGCTTAAATAATTAAAATATGGCAAATTGATCATTCTTACCTACCTGTAATTAGTGCTATGTGATTTCATTAATTCCAATTTAGTGGTTTGTGAAGGCAACGATAGTGGTTTGTGATTGTTTCTTTTTCCTCCACAATTGATAAGAAATGACCACATGTATTAGCCTAGTTTCTGGTTTGTGGAGACAATCAGTCGTGTTAACGATATACACCTCCACACTCTGCTATAAACGAGAACCGTTGTTCTACACTCTTCACACACCATTAGATCTAACTTACCATCTCATCAATTTAAAGCTGCCACTTTATGAATTTTAACCCATGCATAATAAACTAATCCTTTAATTTTTCCACTTTCCATTTGTCGAACTGCAGTTTTCCAAGAACAATTTCCTTCGACTATGTTCAACCCATTTATCCTTTTCTCATTCGTCCACAATTTTTTTAAAAAGAATAGGATTCAAATATTTTTCTGATGTTATTCCATAATACCTCCATCAAATTCAGCATCTAGCAAATTCTTTTGGGCATGTTAGTTAATTGAATTCATTTATTTGAAACAGTTACAACAAGTTTTCCTAGGCATAAAACCCAACTCAATCATCATGGTAAGTGTTCTACCTACATGTGTAGATTTATTGGCTTTGAAACAAGTTATGAAGATTCATGGTTATGCAATTAGATTAGATTTGAATGTAATGTTGTTGTGTAGTGGTCTTGTAGAAATGGAGTGCAATCTTCGTTATGTGGGATAGAATTAGTAAACCCTTATGGGGAATGAAATATAGCAAGTGCTTATTCCAAGGAGAATTTATGAGGTTCCTAAAATTGTCAATGGGTGACCTTGCTAGGAACCAAATGCAAGCTTCCAAGACCATAATAAAAAAATTTACACCCTATTTGATCTAAATTTATAGTTATGGAATCTTGCATTCATGGTTATGCAATAARAAGTGCATYTGGTTATGGAATTAGCTCTTTAACAAGGTAAGAGGATACATTTACGCCAAGGACAATGCATTTGTAGACATGTATGCCAAGTGTGGGAATTTTAGCATTGCCCACAAATTGTCCAAAATAATCCTAAATGAGATGTTGGATGATGGAATGCAATCATTGTTGGTTATTCCTACATTTTCCATCCCCATGAATGCTTGAAAATATTCAATGAAATGCAAGTTATCTTGAGCATAAAATCCAACTCAATCACCATGGTTAGTGTTAATGCTTGCATGTGCAGATTTATTGGCTCTAGAACAAGGTAAGCAAATCCATGGTTATGTAATAAAAATTGGATTTGAATGTGAATGAGGAAAGAACCTTTGATAAATTTGTATACTACTAGAATATGACATCAAATACAAGATTTGATCCCTAAATTTTTAGGTGGAGTCGATTTCAAGTAAAAGGATCTTCCCATTGGTCATCATAATATTTCAAGGGTAAAATTCAAAAATTATTGTCACTCATAATTTCAAATTTGAGAACCAATGTCAAGTTAATCTTCTTGTTGTCCTTGTTGAATACATCATGCAATGCCACTTTGTACTAGTTTTGAATTAATATTTCATAATCCATCATCTTGTCAAGATTCATCTACAACAAAAGCCAAAATTATTGACTAACATATGATTTGATATGCATATGACCAAAGAGAGGAAAATATAAATACTCAATAAAAACCCAATTATACACAATTTAAATGTCAAGTTCATTAATGGGCTCATGATGTGGCAATTTTGTAACTACCTTCAACTTATTTGGCCTTTAGAATGATTTATTCTCTATTGGCTAGGTAAACCATGAGAATGTGGAAGATCATATCGCCCCTCCCCCCTCACATCACTCTTATTTCCATATATCCAATTTAATTATAAAATAATGCATGTACACATCATAGTGGCAAAGAAGTGAAATTAAAATAAGAGCATCATATGTACAAATCAAAGTGGCAAAGAAGTGAAATTAAAATAAGAACATCATATGTACGAACCAAAGTAGCTTCAAAGATCATCAAATGTACAGAAATATGTATCATCAATTCAATCATCTAGCTAATGTCTATTGCAATTTATTTCCTCTTAGGTTTATTTTTTTAAATATCCGTAAGTGTGATGTTGTCATCTCCTTCATTTTGTGATTCTCTCGATGGATGCGATCGTTGAGAATGAAAAAAACACCTTTGTACATGTTGACCAGAACTTGCATCTAGAAGAAAAGAAAACAATTTATAAGTCACTCATTCATATTATTTCAACACACAAAAAAATTATTTACAATTGATAGAACAYACAACTTAGTATAGTTCATTATACATATAACTATTATGACCAATACCTATAGTAGTAGACATGATGGTAGGGATAACAACACCAATAGGCTCAGTAAGGGSCTCAACATCCCTAAAAACATCCTCATGTTCCTGTAGTAACATTTATAATTATTTTATAAACCATACACCCTAAAGAAGTTAAATCAACACCATTGGAAATATATTTCAGTGATTTACATCCAAGTTCACAGTARAAGGATTTTGTGCACTGCCTTTCTTGAATTCAACCAAGGCTTTGTATCCCCCATTCAAGGMAATTTTGTGATCATMTTGGGTGGGAAACTCATTAAACTCAACCCACTATATATCATAACAAAACAATTAATTTTAACTTATATTTAAATTAGTGTTTAACAATTTAGTAATGAAAACTTTTTAATTTAAGTACTTAGATATTTGACTTTCTCCTTCACATATCCTCCAAGACCAAGTTTATGTTGTACCACCTTCAGTCTAAGCCTTCATGGCCTTCAATGTGTCTTTAATCCTATCAAAAGTTACAAATGTATTGTAATGTTATTTAGGAGGCAAGTTAAATGTAAAATTAGCTTTTTAATCAATATTATAATTATCTTTCTAGCTCTCCAACATTCATCATATTTCCTTATTTTTTATCTTCTGCTCCTTAACATCCTCTGGTAGTCCATCCCACTCATTTTTGGGGGCTATTGAAGAATTCTCATAATTAGGGTCATGGTGAAAAATTGTGCTATAGATGTCTTGCATTGTCTACAAATACTTCCCTCTTGTAAATGAGATTACAGTTTGATTGAATAAGTATCCAAAAAGCCATACCATGTAATCAAAAACTCTTTTTAAAACCCTCATACCAATATTTATAACCAATTTGAATGGCTAGTGTGAAACAACTAAACACCTTCTTGTGCACTCAAAATAAAAATTGTTATTCCATGCCAATGCAATCATATATTATGATTAGTCTTATGAAATTGTAACTCAACCCAAAATGAGTTGAATGGGAGGGTCATTACTTGGTGAAAATATCCCTTTTATTCCAAAACAATAACTCAAGAATCAAATATAACAACTTGTATACAATAAAGACAACCTTTTAGCAATATAATTACTTCACATAACTAAATTTCATCACTTTGATGAAGGCTGACAATTGGGGAAAACCAATTCCTAAATAAGACAACAATAAATATGGGGGAAAACACACCCAAGGATCAAATTTCCTCCCAACCAATGGTACAATTGGTAAAAAGTCTTGCAGTCGAGCAAGGCTTAAGCTCAATGAGAATATAAGTGCATCACTCCCTAATACTTATACTTGGCAAAAGACACTTTGCCAAACCAATGGCAACAATAATTCATAGAATCCAATTGAACACAATAATTATGTAGTCATGGAGAGGCCACTAGCTTATAGCGCCACAATTCCTCTTAGGGTTCTAGTGTGTAAGAACATTATTGACCTTGCTCATGATACCTTGGTACCTTTATCAGTGGGGTTATTCTTCCAAATCAATTATAGGTTCAATATTGGGTATTTGTACACCCTTCATGGTAGGTACCCCCATTGCCTCATCTTACCCTCTTAGATAATGTTTGATCAATCTTCAAACTTCTCCAATTACTAACACATATCAGTAATAATTCCCCTTTTCCAAAGGAAAATAAACAATAATCAATAATGTAGTGACAAGAATCCTAACAACAATCTTTTACTTCTATATTTTGAAGAAACAAAATAGTAGTTTGTTTTCCAAAATCTTTTTCTCCTAATGTTCTCTCCTTCCCTTTCCAACCCCCCTCCAAGAATAATTAACACACCAAAATATACTTGAGGAAAAATTATGGTTAAGGTTAAAACAACTTAGGCCATATGATAGGTATTTAGTAGGTTAAATCATCCCTCTTGGGCCTTAAACCCTAATTAAACTTAGGAACCATATTTCAAATGTTTTAGATCAAAATTTTCCTTCCCAAGTCTCACAAGGTTCTAACTTCTAGGTTGACTATCCTCGTTGAGAAAAATCCATTTCCCCCAAGTGTGATTGCCACCACATTATTAGTATTTATCTAGGATACTTCCAACATTTGACCTAGGTTAGTGTGTTTTGTGAGATCATAGTCTTGTAACTCGATATTTCTCAATAATAATGTTAGCTCCACAAAGATAAAATGCTTTATAATATTGAACAACATATATTTCATTCCATTAACTCCACATAAGTACTTAAGGAATATAATTATGGCAATCTAATTCATCCTAGTAACCAACCAAGCAATGCATGTACATATTCTAAGCCAAATCAATATGTAACATATTATAAGAAATCACATTTCCTATAATTATCAGAAGTGCATAATCCAATGAAATTACCATTGTCCTAAGAATATAATCATGATATCCACCAAAAATAACAACATTTCATGATAAATGTATTAACAAAGGAAACAAGTGACATTAATATAGTCCAATAAAGCATAACTAGGTGTAGCAAACTCAAGGTGTCACGCAGTCAAACTATTGTGCTCAGGAGTGGTGTTACATCCATATCCCCATAGAAATAACATCATCCCTAGCATTGAATTCTCAAATCAAGTGATATACTTGTTGATGATTGTAGCTACGTGAGACAGTCTCCAGCTTACAAACCTGAGAGAAAGCCCCTGAGAGGGATGTGTGGTTCCTATCTAAGACAGAGCTAGAACGTAGAGATGACCTCCTCCTTACAGAGAGTTGAGAATAATTGCAGATGATTCTCCTGTGTAACGTAGTGAGAAAGGAGATCTACAGAGTTGGACGTGCATGTGGTTGAGCACAAGGTGAACGTGTGAAATCCCAAAGTGTTGGGTGCATCGTCATGAGAACAGAAATGAAGATGATGTATTAGCCTCCTATGAGCAGAATAGTTGATGAGAAACTCCAGATGACTCTCATGTGTAATGCAGTGGGAAATAAGATCTGTTGAGTGGACGTGCCTGTGGACGAGCATAGCTGAACGTGATCCTAGTGGCTGAGCACTAGTGAAGAAGTGGTTCTTCTGTGTAATGCAGTGAGCCATAGATATGGACATCCTTATGGATGTGCCCCTAGTGGATGAGCACTAGTGGGTGTATAAGATCCCTTGCTATTTTGTTCAAGAGTCAGACCTACTTGTAACCCTAATTGTAATGTAAAGGGTACAGGTCGGCCCCACCTTAATGTGATTAATAATAAATGTAAAAGATAATTAATATGGTTAATATTAATTATATTGTGAGCTAGTGAGGTCGGCCATGTTGTGCCAATAGACACTTTTGTTGATAGGTTTAGTCTAGTATAAGTAAAGGTAAATTCCCCATTGAGGAAACATATCTTTCATGTGAATTTGGAAATTTCAGCAAGTACACCTTCTTGGGAAAAGTGTGCACCTCTCTTGGGCGCTAGTCTTCTAGGGTTTGAGCACCCTCTTGCGTGTTAGGTTTTATTGGTGGTGAAGGTCTTTCTCTTGAAGAATATAGCAAAGGATTTTGGATGGGTTTTCTTCCCTTGTTGAGAAGGGTTTCCCAGGATACTTTTTGTGTTTTTGTGCATGGTGTTTCTTCTTGTGATCTTGGTTGTTACAACATTATTGGCTATGGTTAAGTTAAATGAAAAAATGGAATGAACTTCATGCTTAACCTTGCTCATAGGAAAATCATCATGGTTTCATAGCATAGGTCTTGAATAACCCATGCACAATATTTCAAAAGGCTAAACCATCCTCCTTTTGCAGTTTTGTACGGCCTCTAGGGTTTCTGCAAAAATATGTACGGCCCTCACTTGATCAGCCCTTTCACCTCTTTATAAGTGGACACTGGAGCTAAAACTTGGACCAAGTTGTACAACCCTCCTCAGCACATCTCTAGAGACATTCAAAATCAAATTCCGAGGATTTTGAGTTTTTGGCCCTAAGGTTTCTAGGGTGCCGAAATTTTCTACAGAATCTTGATCTTAGATTTATGGAACTTCTTGAAGAAACGTTTTTCTAAATTCAGCAAGCATTTCTGTGACACTATCAAAGTTGATTGTTGGCATTCATAAGTCCAACAAAATCCAAGGTTACTAATTCAACCAATCATTAGGTTTTCAAAAATCCAGTTGGAGAGAGTTTGAAGAAACCAAACAATTGAAGCACAGAGCCTTAGTAGAAGATAGGTTTGATGGAGCAAGCAACTTCAGCTCCTGGAAATCAAGGCTTCATGTCACCCTTGAAGAAGATGACCTTTTGGATGTGGTAACTAAAACCTTACCAGACACGGCTACAGATGTAGAGAAGAAGATAAGAAAGGAAGAAGATGTCAAAGAAAGAAAATTAATCATCTACTCAGTAAGAGATCATCTCTTACCTCGTATTGCCAACCTGAAGACAGCTTATTATATGTATGAAGAATTAAAAGAAATGTTTGAAAGTGACAACACCCTCAGAGCTCTTACCTTGAAGAGCCAACTTCAAAGTACCAAGATGATGAAAGGTGACACAGTTGTCATCTTCTTTATGAAGATATCAGAGATTAAAGAACATCTAGAAACCATTGGAGAAATCATGTTTGATAGAGAACTTGTCTTAACCACTCTCAACAACCTTCCAAAACAGTGAGAGCCTTTTCTTTAGAGTATCAGTGGAAGAGAAAGTATACCAACCTTTGATCGTCTATGGACAGATTGTACTCAAGAAGAACTTAGACTTGGAAATAGAGGAGTGGAAGACTCCTTAGAAGAAAATCATGCTCTTGGACTTCATACAAAGAAAGGAGGAAAATTCAAAACAAACTTCAGACAAACATTCAAAGATGAAAAGTCTTCATCAAAACCCAGGTTATAATCAAAGAAGAGATGTTTCAGAAATTCAGTGCTTCAGATGTGACAAATATGGACACTATGCAAGAAATTGTCCAACCAGGAAGAAGGGAAGACAATATGCTTCTACCGCTGACATTGATCTAGATGCACCACAAAAGAATGAAGATAAGAGAGACGAGAAGTACTTCCTCTAAATCTAAAACATGACTGCAAACCAGGTAAATCAATTGATCTCTAATTTTATAGTTGATTGCATTTTTTTAATAAATGAAGGATATTATCCCTAGTATGGGAGCCCTCAAAGACTTGGACCATTATCCCTAGTACGGGAGTCCAAACCATATTTGATTGATTATTATGTGAGACAAGCAAAGATGTTGTCCTTAAATAAGAGATACCCATTCAACAGACCCAGAGAATCTCAAATGGAGATTGACAGTGAAACAATACTTTCTCCCCCTTCAGTAGTTCAGAGGGAGACATACATTATTCCAACTAATCTAGTTGCTCCAGATGATATAACATAACCAGAGATATTACAGTGGGGCATAAAAGGCATGCCCAGGATCAACAAAACTATGCTAGAAGAAAGAGACACATACAAGCCCCTCAAGGGACACCTTGATAAAGCAAAAGAGTTTTCAGAACTATCCTTAAGTCATGAACCACTTCATTGAAGAAAAAAAAAGAGAAATAAGTATGGAAAGATGTCATAACAGAAGAATACTAGTGTATCTTAAAAGAATGATGTTTAAGATATTATTCAGAAACCAGAAGGGAATTCTATGGTAACTTCCAAGTAGAGAAAGTGTGCCACTGACGGAAGTGTCAAGAAATACAAAACTAGAGGACTCTCACAAACAGAGGGAGTTGTCTATGATGAGACACTTGATCCAATAAGACCAATACACTTCCACCTATACTACCATCCATGAGTTGGAAACTATATCAGATGAATGGATTCTTGATGAGTTTGGGTCTCAACAAGAGTGTTGTTGATCCAAAACCTATATTACTACAGTGTTGGTGACGAGAGCCTGATTTTTTATAACTTATTCAAAAAGCCTTGTTGTTGAAAACAAGCAAGCCTTGACTTATGATTTTTTAGATGAAGGATCTGAGTATGATGTACTACTTCTTGAGACAAGAAGTATGACAGAGGACCAATGTGATTTTCCTAAGTTAAGGAAAATATACAGTGGTAATATTAAAGAAGTTCAGTATGACAGAATGCAAAACCACAGTGATGGATTTGAAGAAAATGAACGATGAAGCTTCATACGGGAGTGATCCACAGCTGATTGGACCATTGATGTATCTGGCTAACACCAAACCTAATTCATGCCTTATAATGAATGTACTTAGACAATCCATGAGCCAACCGAGATAGACTCACTTGATAGAAGAAAATCATATATTGAGATATGCCCCCAGTGTGAACTTGAGTTTGCAGGATATGCAGATACAGATTGAGTAGAGAGTACAGTGGACTGGAAGAGAAGATCTGGTTGTTTTCTTACCATAAAAGTTGTCATGGTTTCCTGATGCAGCAGGAAATGAAATCTCTATGACCTTGAATACCACAGAAGTAGAGTATGCATCATTGAGTGTGTGAAGCAGTGTGGCTTCACAAGCTTTTGTCAGATTTACTTGATCATGAGATGGATCCTATGATGATAACCAGAGTTGTGTGTAAATCTCTTTGGGAACCCAATGTTTCGTGTTTGAACGAAACATGTTGAGATAAGACATCATTATATCAAAGATATGATGCAAAGGAAAATAGTACACATACAGTACCTTCCTACACATGAGAAGATTGCAGAATCTTCACCAAATTAACTTGGTGAAGAATACCTCCCTAGTTAAGAGGGAGTGTTGATGACTACAACCAAGACAAAGTTCAAAGTACATCCATGTGAGACTTGGAATGATGAAGAATGCCTCCCTAGTTGAGAGGGATTGTTGATGATTGCAGCTATGTGAAACATTCTCCAGCTTACAAACCTGAGAGAAAGCCCCTGAGAGGGGTGTGTGGTTCCTATCTAAGACAGAGATGGAACGTAGAGATGGCCTTCTCCTTGCAGAGAGTTGATAAGAACTCCAGATGATTCTCATGTGTAACGCAATGAGAAATGAGATCTGCAAAGTTGGACGTGCATGTGGCTGAGCACAAGGTGAACGTGTGAAATCACAAAGTGTTGGGTGCATAATCATGAGAACATAAATGAAGATGATGTATTAGCCTCCTCTCAGCAGAAGAGTTGATGAGAAACTCCAGATGACTCTCTTGTGTAATGCAATGGGAAAGAAGATCTATTGAGTGGACGTGCATGTGGACAAGCACAGGTGAACATGATCCTAGTGGTTGAGCACTAGTGAAGAAGTGGTTCTTTTGTGTAATGCAGTGAGCCAGAGATATGGACATCCCTATGGATGTGCCCCTAGTGGATGAGCATTAGTGGACGTATAATATCCCTTGTTATATTGTTCAAGAGTCAGACTTGTCTGTAACCCTAATTGTAATGTAAATGGTACAGGTCGGCCCCACCTTAATGTGATTAATAATAAATGTAAAAGATAATTAATCTGGTTAATATTAATTATATTGTGAGCTAGTGAGGTCGGCCCTATTGTGCCAATAGACACTTTTGTTGACAGGTTCAATCTAGTATAAGTAAAGGTAAATTCCCCATTGAGGAAACATATATTTCATGTGAATTTGGAAATTTCAGCAAGTACACCTTCTTGGGAAAAGTGTGCACCTCTCTTGGGCGCTAGCCTTCTAGGGTTTGATCACCCTCTTGTGTGGTAGGTTTTATTGGTGGTGAAGGTATTTCTCTTGAATAATATAGCAAAGGATTTTGGTTGGGTTTTCTTCCCTTGTTGAGAAGGGTTTCCTAGGATACTTCTTGTGTTTTTGTGCATGGTGTTTCTTCTTGTGATCTTGGTTGCTGCAACATTATTGGCTATGGTTAAGTTAAATGAAAAAATGGAATGAACTTCATGCTTAACCTTGCTCATAGAAAAATCAACAATACTAAGGTTAGATAAACTTACACACTCAAGCACAATTACCACATGCACCCTTCGAAGCATAATGAACATGAGATAGTGAAGTATGAGTCATAAATAATCATAATACAACATTAAGCCTATCATTGTAATGTTACCTTATAATCATCATATTCATTGCTAAGCCAAGGATGTTAAGTGCTAAATGGGGTGTTACAGTCCCTCCCCCCTCAGAGTAACTTTGTCCCTGAAGTTGAGTGACACCTCCCACTATGCATTAAGAAAACATAATTCAAAAGAATAATTGCATACTCAGCTCAATTATCCAAGTAGCAAACCCAACACAATGGTAATCCATTCATTTCCAAATGTTACCATATAACCTATACACTAGGAAGACAAACATCTCATTAAAATCAAGTACATTTCTTAGAAATTCAATCAATAATCAACAGATGAGTTCAACAAGAATACATAGAAATCACCATTCAACAAGGACACACACTATCATCCCAACAAGAACAAAAATATGATAGGAGAACTGATTAATCAACTTCACCATCAACTAAATATAGCATCATTCCTTAAAGAATACAAGTATTCGAGTATTAACAGATACAAAGAAAGTGTGACTCAATCCAGCAAGTGTTATCTTTAACAACTCAAGTTAAAAAGAGCATAAAAAAGTAGCATATATCGAAAGGTAGCTACTCACTGAAAAAACGTGATAAATTATTCCTCAAACAATATCATCAAGCACAAAGAATTGAGTATTTATAGACAAGTGTCAATCATATGGTAGAAAAAACAAGCCTCACGTTGAATCATACCAGTTACACAAAGATCATAGAACTATCATAATTGATCAAAGGTCAACCACACAACCAAATGTTATCATCACAATTATAAAGAATTTCATATATTAACATACAAATATCATTACACGTCATTCAAAGGTTGGGTTACCTAGAAATTAATACAATATTCTATACTCACCAATTCATTCAAATAATAACATCCAAAAAACATTTAATATAGATAAATCCAACGTCAAGCATCCCACTAACAATTCAAATTAAACGAAGATCATACTTCCTACAAAACACCCAAGGATAATATTCAACAACAACCAATTCAAATTTGTGTATCATCATAATCTACAATTAACACCCATGTTCTAGATGGTCTACCTTGGTCAACCATGGTAATCAAACATCTAAGCTCCCAAACAAATCAAGAATCAACTACAACCATTAATACACCATTAACAATCCAATAATTTTTTGGGACATTAAGCATCAAGGTTCATAACCATTCCCAATACACAACCAGAGCAATTAAAATACTCACTAATCAATTCTCTAAAGAACCAACATCACTCATCAAGAATGTGACAACCCACAATTAGAATATCAACACATCATCCTATAATCCATAATTTAGCAATCAAGAATAGTTTATCAATTAAATGTCAAGCTTCATAATTCACAATCATAATCCTAAATCAAGAGAAGCATTGGCAATGAACTATCTAGTAATCATAATCTCCAATCCACATTTAAGGAAGACATCCATAACTTTTAATTAGAAGTTCCAAATACAACTCAATCTATGTTATTATTTTTTACAATCACAAGCATTATCGATCCATCCATATTTTTCACTATTTGCAAACAATGTAAAATATCAACAATTACTAATTTGCAATTCAGACACCCATCAACATTATCACACCATATTTTGAATCATCGGCCTAATCATCTTAATCGACCATTTTTACAAACAAGATAACCTAATACTAGTATTCAATTACCATTCATAATAATCGTTAATTCTCAACACATTACTAGGTAATCATCAAATTATCGATTAATTGTATCATGAAAAAATATTGTTCATCAAAGATACCATGTTACTCTATGTCTAACACTAAGGTCATCATGTGTGTGTGTAAAGAAGTGCTATTCAAAATGACCAATTTTATATATATATATATAATGAGTTGTCAGTGTGCCCATGTGTGCTTCTAGAAAGGTGGTGTGGTGCACTAGTATCTTCATCACACAAATCCATTTACAATGTCATGTCATTCTTCACGGATTTTAAAAATCAAAACATTCAAACGAACTTACACATAACCAAGGATTATTTCAATTACCTTTATTATCAACATTTAAAAGCATTGAACTAATATTGCCAAATTAAAAGTAATTAATCCTCATAATATATAATAATTCATAAAGTCAATTAATCTCAAAACTCTAAAGTTGACTCCTATACAACTCCTACAAACATTGGTTCATGGATATGAACACACAATATTGTCTCTCATTGGTTCATGGATATGAACACACAATATTGTCTCTCATGGTTATGTAGGAGTGTTTTAGTAACTTCCCAATGTTGTTTCACTTCTCTCTGTATATGCCTATATTGCACTTTGCCTCATCTTAAGAAGGCAACTAGTAACTCACTAATTTATAGACTAGGAAAAGCAATGTAATTAGTGGAAGTTTTTGCTTAAAACCATGAATGTTCTCCTTATAAGTTCCACCATTATTTGGGTCTCTTGATTCCTATGATTCCCTTGAATTGCTAATATACCTGAAGGTACGCATAGTCTACATTGACAATGTTATTCTACTTGACACGGGTGAACACAAAATAGATATTTATAATAATATTTCTTAATATATAAAGAAAGATCAAAGTGAGCAATAAATTTATCAATTTCCTAAGAATTTAAATGTATTGCATGTACAAAAGTAAAATTGTAAAAATATATATGGCTGAGCAATTTTGTCACAAAGAAATTTAAGTGTGATTTCCCGTCTTGGTGCATAGAAAAATGTTTTTTCCCATTTTATTTCATTAAGAATTTGCATTTATTTGCTTGTCGTTAATGTTGTATAGTCATTGCATTCATCATCATGTTTTGGTTTAGCATGCATACTAAGTGTCACTTTGTTGAATTAATGTAAATTTGTTTGAGGAGGGATTAGTTGCATGGTTATTGCTTCAACTATAGGAAATAGAAAATGCATTTTTGATGGATTACTTTGCCACACTTTTTATTAGTAATTAACTTGATCAAATAAGTAAATTCTAGCATACAACTTGAGTGGGTCTAATGGTTAAGAACATGTGTTTCCTCCTAAGAGGTCATGGGTTCAAATCCAAAGGAGGTAGAGTATGTATACCTCCATAGACCTTAAAATTAGATTAGGCAATTGGGTTTAACCCGAGTGGTTTGTGTTGAGGGGTGTTTTCCCCCCACCCAGGTTCAATTCCCGCAAGTAACATGTTGGGCTCTTAAATGAGCATGGTTAGTTACAAATCCACCCTCAGTATAATTAGTAATATAATAATTCATTAATTAAGACAACAAAATTCAACTAACCATAATACTTGAGAGGACGCAACTTAATTAACAATAATAATCAAAATGAAGTGCAATACTTTTTCCAAGGTAAAATTTTGGGCATTGGGTACTGCCTGGGGAAGAAAGTCAGACTCTCTAAGCCCAAAGTAAAGAGTGAGGTTGTCAATATCTTGCCAGTGCCACAATATCTCAATTAAGAGCTCAAACATGTCAGTTACCGGGACCAAACCTAGATGGGGAGGTTAACAATCTTTTCTCCCAACCACCCAAGCTAGACCCAATTAACAAATGAGGTGCATTACTTATTCTATGAAATACACATATTAATTTGTGAATAATATAAATGATAGACCCACTATTTTGATTGTGACTTTTACTAAATGTTTATAAGGGATTTTCTCAAATCAATTCTAAATTATTAACAAACAACGGTGATTATGCTACACAATCCTCATAGCTAGGAAGCATACTGCTTTTTTTAATTAAAATGAGGTATATACAAATAAATTGTTGTTACTTATTATCTAATTGTTAATATATTCAAAAGTTATTTTTTTTTGGTGTTAATATATTCAAATGTTAATTTTTTGTGGTATGTTCATAGTTCTCTTTTCTTATAAGAACAAGACCCAGGAATCAAACCTGGGTCTTGTTCTTATTAATGTAAGCTTGGATTGCCATTGGTTTTAGAATTATTCACAGAAGATAAAGTAAGATCATTGTCAAAAGGGCTCAAGTTTCAACCGGGTTCGAACCTCTTGACCTTTTGATTTAGAATCAAATGTTCTAAGCATCGCCTACAGTTTCATTGAATATTTCCATCCTATCGGTTGGATATCATATTAAATGTGTCTTTTTCATCGTGTTTATTGGATGGTGAATAG